>JBBAGI010000141.1:0-125000 GCA_037127475.1 Arma custos | reverse complement strand
TTATTATTATTATTTTGACATTGCGTGCATAGTTTTATAATTTAAATTCAATTAATTGGATATTCCTATATTATATAGTAAATCATGATAAAATACCAATCGGTGTTGTGGATGGCCAAATATTAATACCTGATAAGGTAGCCTAGCAACCGTAAGTTTCCAAATAAATAAATTCGAAGAACTGTGCTTTATTGTTTAATAATAATTTTAAAAAAAATAATTTAACATAGTAATATCCAATTAAGAAAGTTTTTTTTTTTCAATCGAAGGGAAAATTCTACGAATTTATCTTTAACAGTACTGCTGGGTTGTGGTTAGTAACCTGCGGTGTTGTGGTTAACACAACTTTCTATGCCCAAGGTCACGGGTTTGCATCCCGGCAGGTGGCTTTACCGTCATTCAGAGGGGGCGTAAAATAACAGTCTGGAGCCAGTGTGATTTCAGGTACTCGTTTAAGATCCCAATCCTAATTATACGTCAGTAGGCATAATTTAGGACTCCCATTGTAGCATCGTCCGATTATCCATTGCAGCATAATGTGATGTTCAATAAACAAACAACACTAGTGATTTCTTATCTGTCCCTACTTGGGGACTATTTTCATTGTAGAAGAGAGAGGGATGAATGGAACAGCGGAACAAATCTAAAATCCCTCAACCGTCGACAAAATTCCCTGCTTTCCTTTCCATCACCAGAATAGCCTACTTCTTAAATAATATTTACGTTAGCTAAAGACAATAATATGAATTAATTAATATTTAATTGTTGTACATAAATTTAAACGAATTGTTCATGTTTTCAATTTAAAATTTGATAAGTTATAAAAAGTATTGTGAAATTTAGTTTTACAATGTAAGATGTAGTAAAATGGTTAGTGATTCTAGAAACTAATTTTAGATGTTTCTAAGAAATCATTAAACTGTAGTAAAACAAAAGAACCGCTAAGTTTGTATTTCTTTTAATCTCCTTATTATTTTAATGAAAGAGGTATATCTTTGTGTTTTTCTATTTTCCATTTCTAAAGTTTTTGTTTTTTCCAAACCTATTTAAGGCAACCAAAATAGGTTACCAACATTTTTAATTACAAAAGTAAAGATGAGACTTTTTCCGTTCTTTTGTATATTTTAACTTACTAAATATTGAAATTATTTTAATATCCATATTTAAATTGATCAAAATTAAAAGCAGAATTTTTTTTTTAAATTAAGAAAAATGCAGAAGTGAATATTGAAGTTCAATTTCACCGTAATCAAAATTATATGTTTAATTATACCAAATATTTAAGAAATTTTAAATCAGAAATGCCAATGAACGCACATGTGAAAAACAGTAAGTCATATAATTTAAAATGTAAATTGTAATGTATCGCATTAAAAGTAATAAGTATAGTTATTATATATTAAACCATATACCGTCCTTCGGAGGAGACTTAAAAAGACAGTCTAGAACCTGTTCTATGTCAGGTACTCGTTAAAGATCCCTATCCTGCTAATATATATTAGGATAGGCAAAATTTAGAACTTTCAATGTAGCATCGTCTGATTAGTCATAGAAATATAAAGTGAAGTTAAATGAAACAAACAAAAATAGTATTTTGATGAAGAGCAAAATCAGATCTTATTAGCACACCAAAAACCAAGTATTTCCTTCCCTTAGTTTAAATTACGTGTGCTGTCTGTTGATAATTTTGAAGATAACTAGAAAACAATTCATTGTCCATTTAACGACGGACCGACCCCCACTTTACAATTTAAATAACAGTTCATTAAGTAGTACTACACTTGGTACTTACTAATTATCATGCAAATGGACTTCAATCAAATACTTCGACCAGAATTCCCAAAATTTTTGGATTATTTAGGGGTGTTCAAACGGTTTTACGAGTTAAAACGGCACAAAACCGCTGAAAGGTATGGTCATACAGAGGAAAAACACGTTCATCCGAACGCTGCTGGGGAAGAACGATGTACTTTGGTTACTCTGAGTATGTATCGCTCCTTCAAAAAAACAATGTAATAACTAAAAATACCTAATTTTTTAATAGAGGTGCTTGAAAGTTCCATCTGAGGTTAAAAACTAAAAGCTATATGACTATAAAACTATATAAATATTTTGGTAAAGATTTCTTATTGTAATAATAATAATAAATTCTTTATTTATTCTGGGAAGAGTCCCTTTAGAATAACGTAACTGTACATTATTGTGGGCTGTAGAGCCTTAGAGTACAAAGCAAAAAATCAAGTAGAAAAGTCAAACTATAAAGCTGATTAAATAATAATAAATAAAAAATAGTTTCTTATGATAATGAAAAAATTGAGATTTAACATTCCTTCACATTAAAAATAAAAATAAAAATAAATAATATTCTATCGATAATTTTATGTATGCACTTCGGGGAACTGGGGGGATAGAAAGTAATCAAATAAGCGTGATTTGAAGGTAGGAAGGGTCATGGAACAGCGGATGGAAGAAGGGATAGAATTCCACAGGGAACAAGGCCAAATCAGGAACGATCTGTCGAAAGCAGCGGTTCGATGGGCCTCTATATACAAATCGGAAGGGTGTGAACGGGTATGACGGGAATGGATGGAGGATTTAAATTTGAGGAGCTCATATATGTATAATGGACGGCGGGATTGGATAACTTGATAGAAGAAGGATACAAAGAAATACTTACGGCGATAGAAGGGATACAACCACCTCAAATCTTCATAAAATCGGGAGACAGGAGTGTCCCTGGAGATACCGAAGACAAAGCGCACAAAGCAATTCATCAAACGTATTATTTTAATATTATTTTAAAGTTTTATTGTAATGATGGTATTGCAATTCATTTAATAACTTTTTTATTTTAAAGTGTAATGTCATTATTCCCATAAAACTTCAAACATGTTGAGTTAAAGTTTAAACATGATACAACTTAAAATATGACTTTATTTAAAAACAAACCATGCTGAAAATGGAATATTGGATATGTCGTTCTTGAATTAAAAACTTCAACCAATACAATAGCAACTGAAGGCTTAACTAAAAAATACCGATTTTTGAGTCATGTTGATGTTCTTTTGAAGGAGTAAAATATTTACATTTTTGTAGACCATTACACTATGTGTGGCTCAAAAAGGGTCCTAGAACCAAATTATAATCTACATGTGCAGCATATCGTATTTTTAAATCATCGGCAGTTTTTCCCATATGTTCTCAAAATTTAATACTTTTTCTTCAATTTATTTAGCTAATAGATTTCTTGAGAATTATCTCTTTGTATCATTCGAGAGGGCACTCTGTCGCGGGTCAAAGGTTGTGTTGTTGTTTGGGTAACTGGCATGTCGATGGTGTGTTAGGTAGTGATGTGATTTATTTTCTTGAAATATATATTTGCCTTTGTAATAATGTGAGTATGAGTTTTAAATTATCAGTTCATTATGTTATTGTAATTTGATTCATTAAAAATATGAGATTGCTAAGTATGCTAATATTTTTAATGCTTTTTATTTCCATGTTATTCCATATTATTTTTGGTACTTTTCTTTAGCCGGTGCAAATGCTTGGGGCCATGTGTTCTATTCTCTGAATTAATTCAAAACAAAACACTTTTTCCCTTTTTTCTTCAGTCTTAATTTTTGAAAAAAAAAAAAGGATGCAAATTTGGGATTTAGCTAGAACCGAAATAGATAAAGTATCTTATTTTCAAGAGAAAAGTGTATGTAACATGCGATCAAAATCATGAAATGTCAGCTCTCATCTATCTCAACTACTTTTCATTCCGTTAATACTAATACTACACAAACTTCTTTTAAGTATTTGTTCCAATTTACAACTGTATTGTGATTCATATCCAGTTGTTTTTTAAACCAATTTACTGATGTCATCTCTTCGTTCGAGCCGTATAAAAATTTCAAAGATGTAGAAAACTCAATCTGGGCGATTCGAAATACGTACTATTCCAAATGCTCTTCTTCATGTGGCATGTTGAAAGATTACACCACCAACGTACTCCGTGACCAAAAGACAGTTTCATTTCATTATTCTCATCCCATATTGCATTCTTTGACAACATATCTTTCTCCTGAAATAAAAGGGACTGCATCTTTTTCAGTTCTAGCTAAATTTTAATTTTTTTTTCTTTCAACAAAAATTAAGACTGAAGAAAAAAAAGGAAAAAGTGCTTTGTTTTGAATGAAGTCAGGGAATAGCCCCAAACAAACATTCCCCTTAAGATTGTAAGAAATTTGGCAGAATTTTACATTATTTGGTGATTTTTCACATGCGCCCGGCCAACAGAAAAGTACCTAATTTTTTTTTTGGAGGAGAGAGGAGAATAAAATAATTATTTTAGTTAGTAACTGGTTATTACTTATTAAAATTAATTATTAATATTTTTAAGTGGCACTCAATAGTGTAGAGTGGTTTTCTATGTCTTATCTTTTTTTTTGTGTTATCTCTGTTATTGATTGTGTGCCTAAAAGTGATATTATTAGTAAGTTCCGTTCTAAGCTTCTACTTTATTTCTGTACTTACTAATTTAACTATTATATATTCATCTTTATGTGTGTTATATTTTTAATAAATATAATACTCCAATTAGTTTTCTGTATTGATATATAGTCCTTCTGCCAGTTGGGCATTAATTAAGGTTATAATATACAGGTATCCCAAACTTATAGGCCTTCATCAGAGCTTATGTAACTGAATCAGAGATCCGATAGAATAATAGGAATGTTTAGCGAAATTACATAAGTCAATACGGATAGAAGATAAACAGGCTTTCAGTTCGAGTTGAGTCACAGCAAGTTTTAACTTTTTATTTGTTTCCCTATTAATATTTTACAAAGAAAAATTGTAGGATAACTTTTATTTTTGGATCTTGTTGACTTACGTCATTATATATTATTATGATTTATTACCAAGAAGCGAATCAGGATGGCTGAGGTGGCTAAGCACCACGACGGATACGTGGGAAACCTGGGTTTGAATCCCGGTCCTGGTCATATCTTTTCTTTTCAAATAAAATATTTAAATACAGATTATATATGTTTGTTGAAAGGTTAATTTATAGATGAAATGATTACCAAAGTATACACATTTCCCATAATTACATTCTCTATTCCATACTAATGCTTACGATAACTTGTATTTTTGGAAAATATTAAAAATGATACGAATAAACTTGTAACTCAACTCGAAGCAACAACCTGCGGAACAGATACAGTTTATTTTTTATCCATATTGACTTATGTAATTTTGCCAAACATTTCTCATATCTCTGCTTTAGTTACAGCCATGTTAGTGGCCTACAAATTTGGGATGAAACATTGGTATCACAAATATTACATTCTCTGCACTCTGATTTTTTATTATATTATTTAAATCAATGTATAAAAAAATAAATCATTTCCATTACATCTCATCTTATTTTATTTACACATTCTTATGTTTTGATTTTCTGTCAAAAAAACTTATATTTCATTGTAGAATATAATTAATCAGGATAATATTCTGGGGATTAATCGTATGTTAAATTGATTATTAATATTGGACTAATAACATACATTATTCTTAAAGCGTTATTGTTTAGTATTTATTGTGTGAGGACACTAGCCTTTAAAAATTAAAATTTATTGTGCTATGCGAAGCCTTATTTGACAGATTTTGAGAGTTTACAAGCTTAAACACAATGTTTCTTTATGAATGTATTCTAAGAGTTGGTTCTCGTGGTTAAAGATTTTGGTAGTTGCAAGTATCCACTAGACCATTATGGATGATATACCCCAGGATTTTGTCATTGATTTTCTTGATGATCCTTCCTCTTTTTTTTAGATTTTTTTTTACGATACTACAAACTAGAATTGCCATGAATACATCTGAGCCTAAACCGTTTTTTTTTCAATAATTGATGGAAAAATATTTTAAATTTTTAAGGAGGTTTTGGATTGTTCAATTCCTGTCTTTATGCCTTTTTATGCAATGAGGGTGGTTTCCACATGTGCCTCAGATTTTGATTAAATTTTTCGCATGAATCTAGGCCTTTAACTATTGGATTGTGTTGAAGACTCTTCACCAATGTGTTTCAGAAAGTAAAACAATTGTTTTCATGTGCCAAAAATATTTTATTTCATATCTCTGCTTGTGATAAAGATAGAGAAATGATTTTAGTACTCTAAAAAGTAAGGTATTGATTTCGGCGACAATACTAAAATATCAAAACACAACAAAATAATAGTTTGAGGAAAATGTAAGATTTCTCTCAAACTGAGTTCTGTTTTGGATTAATTGACCTAATCAACCCTAAGTTACGGGCACCTGTAGTCTAGTGGTTAGCGTAACAAACTACTAAAGCCAAGATTGCGGGTTCGTAGCCCGGCAGGTGGCCCTAGGATTTTTTTAAGGGAGTAAAAAATCCTTAGTTATGCCGTCCTTCGGAAGGGACGTTAGCCGGGGGTCCCGAGCCTGTACGATGTCAGGTACTCGTTAAAAATCCCTATCCTAATTAAACCTGGATAGGCAAAATTTAGAGCTCCCACTGTAGCATCGTCCAATTAGCCATAGCAGCATAAAGTGATGTTAAATGAACAAACAACAACCCTAAGTTTACCATTTAAAAACACAAAAAAAAAAAACAGTACATTTATTGAATTTCCATTAAATTTTGTACACAACTGTTATTCTTAAGAGACCTATTCCCAGAATAAAATTATTTTTCTATTCTATTATACACTTATTATTATGCTAATTTATTAGTGTTGATATTTATCAATTATTCTAAATAAAACAAATTTGTTACAGATTTAAAAATGAACTCATTACATCTTTCTGTTCTGAAAAAGAGGATATCAGTCCTTTGTAAAGGAGATGAGAAAATGTCTACAAAACTGTTCGAAGCTGTCCAGTTTGCTGCCCAGTATAATGTCTATAGAGATCCTTACCCGGAGTTTAGTACACCTATGTTAGTGGTGTTAGGATTTTTCTACGCTTTGATTAGAGGTGATATGGAGCTTTCCAAATTAATGGTTAAGGCAGCCCCTGCATATCCTCAGCTAAAATCATCTTGGATAAAAGTTTGGCTTAGAGATGATTTTAATTTCGAAGAGGAAGATGTCACCGGAGCACTCACCGCTGTGACCGTACTCATCAATAATGGTTTGATGAATGTTCCGATGTATTTCTTTGAACTGTTTTACTGCCTCGGGATAAAGTATGAAGAAATGGTTGGGATAAAACTCAAACCTAGCAGAACCGTCTGACAGACCTAGTGAATTAGGTGGAAATATTTCTTATATCTCATTTTGAGGAAAACAACTTTGGAAGTTATATGCTTTGTAAATATTAACCTCAGAAGTGGCTTTACCACTAAGGCTTTTTGTGATAGTTTTGCACTATTGTTAAAAAAATTAAAAATTAAATTAAAAAAAGTAAATAAAAATATTTTAATTTAATTAGATAATAAAAGGTTATTTATATAAATATTATAACTATAAATACAGCAAGAGCAATAATATTTGTAATAAAATAGTATAATATCCTAAGATTTTCTTATGAAGAAATCAAGAGGTCATCTTTGTCTTCCCCTTAAGTGAATAAATAAAAATCTCCATTAAAAACTTGTTTTATTTTATATGTTACAAAAAAGATATAAACCATTTTAAACTTAATAGAAAATATTACTTCATTCGTTTAGGCAATTATGCATTACATAACAATAGATTGTCAATTGACTAAAATATATTTATAAATGAAGCATCACATACAATCTATTGCACCTTTCAAATCCATATCTGTAACACTGGTGAATTGAAGTCTAATTTTGTCCAAAATGGGTTCATCGTACTGAGGGAAGTGGAATCATTATCATTCCCATCGTGATAAGTCAGCCCTTGGCTTGAACTGGAGTTATTGTATATATTATAAATAGATTTTAAACCAAAGACCACAAGAATGACACGATAACACTCCCTTCAATACAATTAACTCATTCAGTTTTAACCACTTATACACTAGGGCTGCAGATATATTTTTCTTTTATAAATATAATAAATGAATGCTCATTTTTTTTCTTCTTGAAATTTGTCTTAAAGTAATTTTCCTTCCTAATATAAATTTGAACACTTCTTGATGATTTTATTAAAAGGTTGTCTGAAATGAAAATATATAAATAGGTTCTGAAAGTATATAAATGAAACATTAAAAAATATTATATATATGTTTATATACAGAAAGCTGTTTTTTTTTAAATTCTTTGATAACTTCATGATAATTATGCTATCTATTGCCTGGAAATTCTAAGGATACGAGATAGAAAACTTGAATATGAATTACTATTAATTTAATTTCTAAAAACTAATCCCTCCTTAACCATGATAGTATGATTTCTGGTTTTAAAAAATATTGCATTTGAAATAGTCAAATATTTAATGTCAAGGGTACTGAACTTTGAATATATATTTTTCCTGGGGTCTAATATGTTGCATATTTTTTTTAAATAATGACAATGGAACTATTATTTTTCCAAAAAAGAAAAGTTAATACTTTGTGGGATGATGAGATAATTATGTATTGAAAATGACCATGTCGGGTCGAAACATATAATAAATAGATGAAGAGCTTTTGTGAGACGAGAATCTTTTTAGGACTAAAAGGTTTTCTAAATCCCAGGAAAAATATAGTCAAATATGGAAGGCGATCCATTCAGCATAAGAAAAATAAAGAGGTATAGTCTGACAATTTAGTAAACAACCTGCACATAGAGAAGCCATGTCCTTTCCCCCACTACCTAGCTCACTTCACTCACCCTTTGTTCTCATTGTGGCTAGTTCGTTCTTACTTCAATGCCTTTGCATTCCCTTGGAATTATTATTGTTGTGTTGTTTTGTTTTAGACTCGGCTTTCTATGGACTTTATTTTCAATAAAGGTATAGTGAGGAACTCCCTTTCCCCCTCTACTTCTTCCCGGCCCCGCCTCCATTTTTTTTACTAAATTGTCAGACTATATCTAGTTATAATATATTAAATAATTAAACAGAAGTCTACTATAGAAACAAACCATGAGTATTATGGTTGATCACAATGCATCTTATGTTAGCAACTGATTATCTAAGCATTAGATTTGTTGTAGGGATGTTCAGCCATAAGTTAAATTTTGGTTATATGTTCTTATAATTAATTCTACAATGACCAAAGTACCTAATTCAATTATTTATTATATATCATTTAAGATAGGAGTAATATTTATTAATGTTAGAATGACCTTAAAACAAGAAATGTTTTATTTACAATTTTTTAATGAATGGTAAATTAATTTTCTTTACTTTTAAATTAACTTACGTCGTTTTGGAATGTATAGTATTTCCAAGTCTATTTGAAGCTTTTCCAAGTCACAAGCAACCCTTTCCAATTCAAATGTAGCCTTTTCCAAATGAGTTGAAACCCTTTCCAAAGCAAATGTAACGCTTTACAACTCAATTGTCACCCTTTTTACTTCAATTGTAACCGTTTCCATTTCAATTGTCACTCTGGAAAATGTTGTGAAAATTTATTACCGTACTGGGGAATGAGCAACTTTAGGGCCTCAAAAGTCGCCAGGATAAAATCATCACAACCTTTTTCTTTACAACTCTTGTTAGGACAAAAATGAGAGAAATAATTCAAAAAAGAAATAGTTGATTTTTTGTTTCTGAGAAAGTTTTTAAAAAAAAGTAAAAACATGTAATTTGAACTTAACAACAGTATCTTCATAGTTTTGGTAATAAAATAATAATATTCTTATTTACAAAAAATTAAAACAAAAAGTTTATTTTTTTCTCAAGAAGTAAATAATATTAAAAAAAAATGTTAACTGAACTTAACATTATCACATTTAAAAATGATTTTATCCTGGCGAGTTCTGAGGCCCTAAATTCGTCCATTCCTCAGTACGGTAAATTTTCAAAACATTTTCAAGGGTGATAATTGAGTTGTAAAGCGTTGCATTTGCTCTGGAAAGGGTTTCATCTCATTTGGAAAGGGTTACATTTGTATTTGAAAGGGTTTCTTGTGACTTGGAAAGGGTATCATTTGATTTGTTAAAGGTTACAGTTGACTTGGAAAAGGTTCAAATAGACTTGGAAATGCCATATTCATTCCCTCTTTCCCTCTTTTTATTCTTTAATGTTCCAATGAAAATTTTTGAATATAGAAATTTTGAGAATCAAAAAATAAACAAAAAGGTATCTTCCTTAAATTGCAAAATGAATTATCATGGTTTTAAAATACAAGATTTTAATTTAATGTAATTCTTTGATTAGGCCTCAATTCCAAACAGTTGTTCTCTAAGCAGGCTCAATTATTCGCTCAAATTGATCAGAATCGTCATATAAGACTGAAAAGACAAGAAACTGCTCGACGTTTTCGCCTACTTCAACATTTACTGGACAAACGCTCTAAGCTCCCAATTAATTACAAAAGAATCATTTACATGACAGTTATCATAACTGTTTGGGCATACGGAGTTGAGCTTTGGGGCTCTACTAAACATCCAATTCATCTCGTATCTAATCCTTAAAATCCAAAATCCTTCGAAAAATCCTCAATGCTCCTTATTATGTCACAAAAAAACTCATCCATCATGTTCTTAATATCCCATATGTTGCTGATTTGGCCCAAACTAGATACCTATCCTTCCATGACAAGGTCCATACACAATCCGCTACAATATTGAATCCGCTAGTCTCTCAACTTGCTTCCCATACTATTCCTGATAACCCTCTGAGGCGTCTGAAAAGATGGTCTCGAGACCTTCTACTATAGAACTTTATTGGAGTGCTACTGATGGGTAGTTTCTCCACAAGTGTTATTTGTTTTCATGTCATTTGTTCATTTTAGCAAATTTACTTGTAATATTATTACAGTTGTAAATATCAATAAATTAATCTAAAAAAAAAAATTGATCAGAAGTAAATAATAGCTTTTATTATTGTATAGTATCTTTCCTTGTAACTTCTTTACCTTTTATGTTATGTTTTTTTGTAATGTTTAGTTTTTTAGTGTTTTTTTCACGAAATGTAATTATTTATTTGTTTTTATTTACTTCTTGTCTCTGTAAATACCTTATGATTCTTGTAATGTAGCCTCTTGGGCAGATTTATATGTTTCTTTTTTTCTGTTTGTGTTTATTGTGTGCTTATTTGTGTTATTCTATACAGACCTAGTCCTAGAATTGTTATTTTTCTATTCTATTCTATACTATATGGTCATATATTACTGTAAGATGGGGATGAAAATAATAATGTATTAATATACAGATACAGATAGATAGATCCTTTTCACAAGATATAGAAGTAAGAGGACCCAGATATCTATCCAGAAGATACACAAAGGAAGAATAACAAACTTAATTTCAATTCTAGGTTGAATAAAAATATGTTATGGAGCTGAGTTGCTGCGCCAAAGGTCCTGGGTTCAAATCTGGCTGTGGCAGATAAATTATTTAATTTGGTTACAGCCATACCAGGATGTGGAGACCTCCTGGGGCTTACCCAATCTCTGTAATTGAGGAAAAAGATGGCACTTGGAAAAATCATCTTCCTGCACAACTATTGCTCTAGAAACAGCACAGTCTTTACCATATACTGAACCTAAGATTCTTCAAGGTTTGTTGTTGTGAAGGTTAAAACTTATTGTTTATCTTAAATTATGAAAAAATGAGTTAACTCTATCATGTGATGGCACATTTGGAATATATTATTTAACTTTTATTACATTGATGACTTTTTTTAGGGAGATCGGGGAAGAAAGAAGAGCAGATAAAACTAGCATACTTCCTTCTTGCTTTGAGTGATATGACAATATTTTAAATTGATGTAATTTTAAAGTTTATTGCAAGTAGTTACGAAATAATAATCATTGCCTTTGACTATTTATATTTTGCTATAAATCTAAATGATTTTTTTTTTATATATCACATATTAATGAATACCACATCAAGAAAGCTGTGCCTTTTTTATTCAACACAATAAGAAGTAATTATTATCATGAACTTTTTAAAATGAACTCAAAAATTTTAAAACTGACACCTGTTGCCAAAAAGTATGTTACGGTTGTATTTTTTATTTCTTCAATTATACTGTTTCTTTAGTGCCTACACTAACAAACTGCTGATACCCTTGGAATGCTTTCTCCTTACGTGTATTTTTAGCGAATGGGATTGAGTTGCTTTGAAAGGACAAACTGAGCAGTGGAAAGGCTTTTCCTTCGTGTGGATTGCCATGACATGCTTCCTCAGTTGGCCAGACTGTGTTGCGCAATAACTGCAGTGTTCACAACTGTATGGTTTCTCATTAGTATGTTTTGCCATTATATGTCTTTTTAATGTAGAATATGAAACTGATGCGAAGCTACACTTGGAACATTGGCGGTTCCTTTCGTGAGTATGTTTAGCTTTTATATGATCCTTTAGAAGGCTTCTCTGAACACTGGCATAGTCACAGTGTGGGCACTCATGTGGTTTTTCGAAGGTATGCCTTGCCATTATGTGTTCTTGCAATGTTATGTACTGTGTTGCGCTGTAATCGCAAGAAGTGCACTTAAAGGGTTTCTCTTTAGTGTGCCTGGCCATTATGTGTCTCAGGAGACAGGACTGAACCGTACTGCAGTAATTACAATAAAAACATTGGTGTTTTAATTTATTATGTGCTTCAGATTTGTGTTTCCTCATCTCATACTCCTTAGGTGTTTTGAATTCACATTGTCTACACTTGTAATATTTTATTTTTCGTTTCTTAAACATTATTCGTAATTTGAATGGGGAGAAGCGCTGCTTTTTACCCTTTAACCTATAAAATTTGTCGAATATCCTATTAAGTGTGTTTACATTTGTCTGATTCGGGCCTATTTTGAAGACTTGTTTCTTTTCGATCTCTGGAACATGATTCCATACTATGTGGGACTTGACCATGTAGTAGTTACTCCACTTGGAATAGCAATGGTGGCAAACAAACTTTTTTCTTCCATCGGTATCTAAAACAAGAAAAAACTCTAATGTAGTGTCATACTTATTTTTTAATAACATCAGTTAACTATTTTAGTAATTTTCAAAACAAAACCATGAATATATCTTAGATCATATTTTTAAAATAATTAGTGCAAAATTAAGAAGTCTTCTAGTAAAATGTATATATCCTCTTATGGAAAATTATTAGAAAAGAAAATTTATGGGGCCTCATGAAGAAATATGTTGATTTATTCTACCTGAAGATTCACTTATTTCAGACAAATATTTTTCTGAAGAAGAGGTTAATTATATACCATATCTATCATCACAAAGCTTGAAGAATGCAAATAATGCACATCCCAAACTCAAAATACCAACCAGAGGAAACATCCCACCACCACCAAGGCAGAAATTCAACTACTGAATCACAAGGGAGGTTACAGTTAAACAGCTGACTGGCCTGTCTCCTTTTTAATCTTGCACTGGAGAAAGTTGTATGTGATTCAGGAATCCAGACAGGACACACGATATTTATCCATACTGTTACGAAAACGTTATCATATTGGGATATGCTGACGACCTGGATATCGTTGTCAGGACCCGATTGGCATTGGTAGAAGCCTTTGGGAAACTCATGGACGCTGCCTCAGCCATGGGGTTGGCCATTAACGGGAGGAAACAAAATATATGCACAAAGGGTCTGGTGGCGATGAGGCGATTGTAGGCCCTTAAACATTCCAAAGTTTGGACGAATTTACGTAATTGGGATCTTTAGTGACACCAATAAACGATGTCCCTGCTGAGATAGGGAAAGGCTATTGGCGGCAAATAGGGCATATCTTGCCTTACTGAAAACTCTGCGCAGCAGATCCCTTACCAGGGACACTAAACTGTTCATATACAAGGCTTTTATACGCCCTGTTCTTACCTATGCTTCCCAAACCTGGACTATCTCAAGAAATAATGAAAATAGTCTTTTAATTTTCCAAAGAAAAATATTAGGGCCTATAGTTGGCCCATTGAGAGATGGATGGAGGATTTGGAGGAACAGGGAGCTTTGTGACATTTACGAAGATGTGGGCCGAATGGCGGCGGCTCATTGAGGAGGCCAGGACCCACCCAGGGTTGTAGCGCCACGTAGATAGATAGATAGTTCAACAGCTGATAAAATTTAGAAAATATACACACCAATTGTCCTAGTAATTACAAAGGTAAAACAAAATTAATAACCAGAAGTTGTTTTAATACAAGAAAACAACATTGAACATTGATTAATGTAGACGAGCAAAAGCTTCAAAGAGACAACAATGCTTGTTAAGATATGAATGGAAAAATTACAAACAAAAAGCCTCAGTCCCTAAAATTAAAAAAAGTGCTGTTTTTTATTTTAGTCTTAATTAAATTTTCATGTCTCTTTTGAGTTTGTGCTCTTCTATATTATTGTAATTGGTACTTAATTATTCCGCAGGTTGTCGCTTCGAGTTGAGTCGCAACATGTTTCAACTTAATATTTTCAAAAAATGCAAGTGATCATGAGTTTTAGTATGGAAAAGAGAATGTAATGATGGGAAATGTGTATGCTTCATTAATCATTTCATCTAGAAATGAACGTTTCAAAAAACTTTTATTATCTACACTTCGAAATGTGAGTTGAAACTTTTATTTTTTGATGAAATGATTACAGGAATCTACTCATTACCCAGAATCAGATTCTCTTTTTCATACTAAAGCTCACGATATCTTGTTTTTTGGAAAATATTGAAAATGAAACGAATAAACAGTAAGCACTTGAAACTGAACTCGAAGCGACATCCTGCGGAACAGTTACCAAAATAATTATGGGACACACGTCCTCTTCCTCATTTCCTATTTAGCTTCGCCTTTGAATCTTTTTGTAAGATAAGTCACATTTTTCTGCATGGGCTTACCGACTGTTACTGATGTCCACTTTTAAGTACTAATTAAAATAAAACATGCTCTAAATATAAATGTTTTCTATATTATTACCTTCTTCTGCAGCATCCTGAGAAGCGATGTCGTCTGAAGAGAGATATATGCTAGTAGATCCCACGTCCAATGCAACTATGCTAGAGTAATTGTTGCATCCGTCAAACCTGTTTTTATTAACAGCATTGCCAGTCCTTGCCACTTCAAGTTCTAGTTTCTCAATCGCATCGGCGACTAGATTTGACAATTCACTGTGTTGGTTTTCTCTCTCGATACTGGTGACGAAGCACATGCCGTCTGTATCCATTTCTTCTGTTGCTTCTGCTATGAAGTTGTATAGTTTATTCGGCAGATCGAAGTCAATTTTATCTATCGATTCATCGACCTGGTCAATCTCATTCGATGGACTTGCGTTACCACTCACGCCCCTCTCCTTCATCGCAGCAGCGATTATCGATTCCATTCCACTCGTAAGATCTAAATCGCCATTATGATGATCTGAATCAGTATCATTGGGAACACTTCTTGATTTCGATGCATCTTCGATTTCACCAGAACCAGAAGCTATAGCTTCCACTTCTTCCATGATGCTACGTAACCTATCATTGATTTTCGTTCCTTCTTTCTTATTACTGGCTGTTTTCATAGTCAGCTCTGGGGGACCTGAACTCAAATCCATCATGAATTGTCGCATCCTGGTATCGTTTCCCGAGGAACTCAGACTATTTGGAAAATTCGTGAGGCATTCATTTCTTTCATAAGTATAAGGGACCATTTCGGAACAATCGGCCGGCTCACTTGTTGAATGCGCTTCATTGGCATCTTCACATATACTTAAATTGTAGGAAGTTTCGCTTGATTTACGAGTACTGAAAAACATAGTACTTGATTTTTTTTTTTTAAGATTGTTAAACACAGTTGTTTAAATCTTATTAGAAATGGTAGTATCTATCTGAAATTTGCAAGGATAGTTCTATTATATTTTACATGAACTTTAATTCATATTAATAAGTAAACTGATGTTGACGGTAAAGTTAAATACATAAACAAAGGTTGATATAATAATTTATGATTTATTTTATTCCTGTACAGTAACACAATAATAATAAAACCAAGACTCAGGTCTTTAGATGTAAGATTCTGATTTAGGAGAGGGAGAACACTGTTCTTAGTTGTAGAATTAGTTGAAAGATGAATTTCAAACAAAATTTTATTTTTTGGTCTGATCAAAAAAAATTTTTCTTTTTATCTTGATTTGGTCAACATTCTAAATGTTTCATTTCAAACCCGGCTGTGACAGATAAATTATTTAATCTGTTAACAGCTACAGATGGACAATGTGGTATGTACAGACCCTACTGGGGCTCACCCAGCCTCTATAAAGAGAGTACAGTTATTTTGGGAGGGGGAACCTTTGATCTCGGACAAATCACCTCCCTGCACAACTGTTGTCTTAGAAACAGTAAAGGTTCTACCAAGTAAAGAACCCAACACCCATCATTATAGTGGTACAGTTTTTTTAGAATGTAGAACAAAAATATCCAGGAAGATTTGTATATAATGGTTTCATGGTCCTTAAATAGGATGAGTTCGAATGAGGAGGTTGAACACGGATGCTGACCATCCCACTTCTTTATTATATCTGTTAGTTTTGAAAAAGTATTTCCTTTTGAGTAATGTATTCTAAATATCATGTTAGAGAAGAATTGGTCGACTGTAACTTCTAATATAAGGAAGAAATAGTTGGGGGTGCAGTCAATAAAAACACCTTAATAAGTGTAACTTATTTATTGTGTGCCGACGTTTCAGCCTACAATGTAGGCCATCTTCAGGGCTAAGAGAGAGAAACAAACAGAAAAACATATAAAAAACGTTGCAGTAACAAGAATATGGTGACAAGTAATGTAGTAATGTGGTACAAGTGTGGAAATTAAAATAGTGACTAGATATGATGAAATAGTGAATAGATATGGTAATTAAAGATAATGAATATAAAAAAAAATCTGTTTGTTTCTCTCTCTTAGCCCTGAAGATGGCCTACATTGTAGGCCGAAACGTCGGCACACAATAAATAAGTTACACTTATTAAGGTGTTTTTATTGACTGCACCCCCAACTATTTCTTCCTTATATTCTAAATATCTCTTGATTTGTAGTTTTTTTTTTTTACTTTTCGAATGGGATTAAAATTCTAAATATTGAAACGCCAAGATTTCTTCCAACGTTAATAATTAATTCTGCCACGAAAAAAGAGTTGCAGTGTGTTATCCAATTTGTTATTGTTTATTCATTTAACGTCACTTTATGTTGCTATAGCTAATCGGACGATGCTACAGAGGGAGTACTAAAGTTTTGCCTATCCAGGTTTAATTAGGATAGGGATCTTTAACGATTTTCTGACATCACATATTCTCGGTACGGCATTCTACGTCCCTTCCGAAGGACGAGGTTGTTATACTAACCTCTAGACCCATGTGACCCACAACCTGATTTGGTTATGAAAGAATGAAAACATTTAAAGTTATGATTTTCTGTGTTATTTAAATCATAAACTATTATAATTAACGGACAGACACTGTGGGATCTACAGACCTTCTTGGGGCTCACCTAGTTCCCTTAGGTGGGGGGAAAACCTGGCAGTTAAGAGTGGTCTTGGACTAATTACTTTCATGTCCAACCGTTGTCCTAGAAACAAAACAGGAGTCTCCACCATGTAACGAATCCTCGAGACCATGGTTTGTAGTGGTAAGTTTGATTTTCGTATTTCTATTCATTTTTCTTTCAACCATCTGTTGTAAATTTATAAATGTTTTTCATCAAATGTCTATCATTTCAATGTCACTGAATTGAAAAATTCAATTTAAAAAAATACTAGATAACACACACAGAATTACCAACCATAAAATTTAATAAATCATTCCTTGGTGAATTAAAATTTATTAATATTAATTTTTGTGAGAAATGTGTTTTTACTATTATTTTTTCTTTATATTTTAAAAATATTTAGTTACCATTGTCTACAAGAAGTGATTGTTACGTAATTGAAGCTGACAGGTTGTCTTGAGCCAGGTTTGTCACCGGTTGTTTCCTAGGTTTTGTAAAAACACTAATCACATACTAAATAGATTTGATTTATCCGAATGTTTGAGGCACTTATCTTTTGTTTATACATATTAATTAAAGTATGATAACTATGTTTATTAGTAGACTATTTATTTTTTAAAACACTAAGGGTACACGAATAAAATAAATCATAAATTATCGTAAATATGTTTTAACATTTCTGTTACATATGTGAAATCGATTTCCTTTGAAACGTTTGTTTATTTATTTAATTGCAACATTCGAGTTTAAAAAGAAAATCAAGTGCTTACCTCTATGGTTATTTATATTAGAAAAAGCGTAACAGACAAAAACTGAACTTTGATGTGAATTGCAACCTTCATTCTGCCATAGGACTGGAAAACAAATCAATATTGTGGAGGAGTGCCAACTTCCTACCTAGCCTATGGGCTTAACCCAAGCTTACAATAATTTCCTTTTCTATCCATTGTTTAATACTTATCCTACCATTATTATAATAAAGTTATAAACTAATAATTAGTGTAATTGTTTTTTGGTCAGTCTTATAAAAATTTATATTATTTGTTTACATTTTGTAATTATTTGTTTATTTTTTTCACCGCCTGTGAAAAGATTGTTGAAATAAGTTACTGATGTAAAATCATTGGAAGACAAAAGATACGATTTAGAATAGCATAGCAAAGAAAAAAAAATGTGGGACAATATCCCTGAAGAATAACAATGCTGGATTATAAACATTTTAAAAACAACATTTCTTGCAAGGAACAAACATATTAAATAAAGTAAAAAAAATAGCATGTAATATAAAATGATTATGATGAAAAAAAAAACAATAATTCTTGTGGAACATTGTAATAGAATAACTAATAAAAAGAACTACATCTTTATTAAAAAATGATGTAACACCCTTAATTTTAGAAAATTTTGTAACAAGGTCTATTTTCCGAAATGTGTATATTATAGTAATCATTTAATCAAGAAATAAATGATACAACATACATTTATTATTTATACTTCGAGACGTTAATGCAAACGTTTGTTTCATGATGAAATGATTACCGAAATATAAGATATTTCACATAACTACACTCTTTTTTTTCAAACTATAACACCATTATTTTTATTTTCGAGAATATTAAAAAGGAAACAAAAGAAAAGCAAAATCATTTTATATTTATTATTCTTATGATGTTGATAATTTTTAAATATTCTTATTTTGAAGAGAAAAGATTTGTCCAGGCCGGGATTCAAACCCGGGTCGTCCGCGTCTCTAAAGCGGTGCTCTAATCAACTGAGCTAACATGGCAAGGGGAAGAATTTTCCTTGAACATTACTTTAATTAGGAACATTCTTCCCACTGTATACATCGCAAAAATTGCTAGAACACGGGGATATAGGATCGGTGAAGAGAATGGATTTGTCTGGCCGTGTTACGAGCCAGTCTTGCTCAGTTGGTTAGAGCACCGCGCTAGAGACGCGGGCGATCCGGGTTTGAATCCCGGCCTGGACAAATCTTTTCTCTTCAAAATAAAAATATTTGAAAAGTTAAATCATTTTGTGACAACTCGAAGTAACAACTTGCGGAACTGATACCCCCATATATTGCTACTATTTGTCTTATGAACTTTATGTATTGAACATGTTTTGGCTTTGAAACTAAAAAAAAAACTACTTTAAAACAATTAATTTTCTCTTTACATAATAATTTCTGTATTAGTTTTTATATATTTTTTGTATCTATTTCTAAATGTTAAATGAACCGTTATTGAACGACCCATTTTTGGTGTTAAGAAGGTAAATATAACCTTCTCCTTAAGCACATTGTTTTTTTCAGGGTTGAGTGGAAGGTATTGATGGTACTGCAGTGTTTATGGTTCGATATTTAGAAAATAAAAAATGCAGGTTTCAGACCCGAATAATGTGAAGATTTACAATCTTACTGCTGGAAAATCACTACCAGAAGTAATTAATTACCATTCAAAAAAAATAATTTGTCATATAAATAAGTTTATTTGAAAAATGATTTAATTTTTCATTTCAGTGGCTGACAGACAGAAAGAAGAGAGCGCTATTGAAAAAAGACATAGGTGAGTATTGTAGAATACGGCGTTTAAATTTCATGTAACTGGTTATTCACATTGTCTTTTATCATTCTAGACCTCCGTAAGCGAATAGAACTTATTCAAGACTTTGAAATGCCAGATCTCAGTAACTGTGTTCGTGTATCCAAAGATGGACATCACATTCTTGCCACTGGTATATACAAGCCTAGAATAAGGTGCTATGAGGTGGACAATTTGTCAATGAAGTTTGAAAGATGTATGGATGCAGAAGTAGTGACATTTGAAGTTCTTTCTGATGACTATACTAAGGTAATACTTTTTTTTTTTATTATTGAATCAATTGAAGTATATTATTTTTTTGGCGCTGCTATGGTCAGGATAAATTTATTTTGTGAATTTTTTTTATTTCCTGTCAATATTTGGTAAAAAATTATTTCATCTTTAATCTAGAAAGGTTGTATCATTTTCTTGTATTTATTTGTCTGAGGTCTGGCTTGATAAGTAATGTTGATGCCATCTTTACATCACATCTTATCTGTTCTTCAGTGCCGTTACTTAATTCTAAACTAATATTGATCTTTCAAATTAATAATTAATATTAAAAAAAATTGTCTTTTTAGCTGGTATTTTTACAAAATGATCGTCATGTGGAATTTCATGGTGCTGGAGGAGTTTATCATAAACTTAGAATACCTAAGTATGGAAGGGACATGAAATATCATTATTCATCTTGTGATTTATACGTAGTCGGTGCAAGGTATCATTTATTGTGAATTTTCTCGTTGTATTTGAATTCAGCTAAATATTTTTATTGACGAACTTTATTTCCAGCTCTGATGTATACCGGTTCAACTTAGAAAGAGGGCAGTTTTTGAACTCGCTTGTTACAGAAGCTTCCGAAATTCATAAAATTACTATCAACCCAGTTCACGATCTTATTTGTGTTGGAACGAAAGAAGGTAAAGTAGAAGCATGGGATCCCAGAGTCAGAAACAAAGTTGGAAGTCTGGACGTTGCTGTAAGCTGCCTCTCAGAAGATACTCAGTAATAACACTTTCCTATTATAAATTATTTTAAAATGTTTAATTATTTATTTTATGATTAATTATTTTTCTTGGAGAAGACATTACCTGTTAAATGTTTAAGACTGTTTCAAACTTACAATTTAATCACACATTTTATGGCAAAAGTGTTAGACGTTTTTTCCCCTAATTTTATTACATACCTATCATCAGCAGTAATTTAATTCCCAGAACAGGCTACAGAGTGCATTCCTTATAATTCAAAATATATTTTTCAGTAGCATTATTACTCCGACAATGAAAAAATTGTTCTGATGAATTATAATGTTAGTGGGAAATTCTGTTGGCTTTACAATTTGGAATTGTTGGACATGAACTAAATAGAAATTGATAAAAGTATTAGTATTCAAGTCATGAAATGTGCGTGCAAAGCTCTATAAAGAACAAATGATTGTGTAAATTTATGTTTAATGAGATAGAATTGTGAAAACTATGTGATCCATTATTATTGTTAATTTTAGGATAAATTCAGTCTTACTATTATTATAATTTTTATTTTCTTAAAATAATCTTTTTCTATTTGAATTGGAAAATTGGTCATTTAGTACATGACGGGATAGATACATTAAAAAATATATTTTGCTTCAATATATATGTTATTCAAAGAAAAACTATAATTTATTTTATATAAATTATATTTATTAAATTTAAATTTATCTTGGTTTTCCGAATTTAAAGTATGTTTTTTTTTATCTTCTAAGAAACTAATAGTGACTTTTTATTCCTAGATGGTAGTAAATGGATAAACGTTAAAATATCTTGATAATATTTGTTTTGTTTTTTAATATGGTGGATTATAACCTCAATAATAATTTTCTAGATTATGCAATTCATATTTAAATTAATGTATTTTCTTTTTAATTTTTCAAAGTTAAAATGAAGTATTTGCAAAGTATATTCACTGTTTTCAGAGTCGATGGTTTTCCTTCAGTGACCAGCCTACAGTTTAATGGTGCATTAACGTTGGGTGTCGGTACAGCCACCGGCCAAGTTTTACTTTACGATCTGAGATCCGATAAACCATTCCGCCTGAAGGATCACATGTATGGCAACCCTATTTCAGACATTGTATTTCATGATGACTATGTCTTGTCAATGGATAAGGCTATTTTGAAAATTTGGGAGAAAGATAATGTAAGTTCAAAAATTGCAAAAAAATTTTTTTGCAGTTATTTCATTTTTAATATAATAATTAAAATATAATTGTTAATGTCGAGGTTCTAAATAATTATATTTTCCAAATCATTGAGTGATTATATTTAGTTTACTTTTTCGTTAATGTGAGAAAAACCTTTATCCAGTCAATTTTTTCTTATTCTTTTTTGAAAACATTTCGACTTCTATTGAGTCATTTTCAATTTTCTTTACAGAAGTATTTTTCTTCTGCTTCCAAGTCCATTACTATTTAAATATTCATATTTATAAATCTGTAAATTATCAAACATAAATAAAAATAACAATCTAATAAATAAAAAAGTTATTATTAAAAATTAATAAAGGGTTAAAACAGATCAATATATACTATAAATAAAATAATTTGCTTATTTGTATTATTAGCTCTTCACAATGTTTTATGTGTTCAGGAAATATTTTAAATAGTATGAAGGTATAAATAAAATAGATTATTATTACAGTACAAAGTTTAATTCATAAAATGTTAGATTGACCGTGGAAAACATTTTAAACTCCAAGTAGAAAATTTAAAAAATATTTATTGACAACTATAAAAAACGTATCTATACTTAATTTCAATTTTTCAGGACATATTTTTATAACTTTTGTATTTATTAGATTGTTATTTTTATTTATGTTTGATAATTTACAGATTTATAAATATAAATATTTAAATAGTAATGGACTTGGAAGTAGAAAAAATATATTTATGTAAAGAAAATTGAAAATGACTCAATAGAAGTCGAAACATTAAGGAAATTTGACTGGATAAAGGTTTTTTCTCACATTAATAAAATATTTACAAATAATTAGTTCAGTAGCATCCACGTTAAAATTAAAATGTAGTTTACTTTGTATACATTTATAAATAATAAATTTGTATATGTTTATTTATTATTTTATATTATTTATACATTTTTTAAAATATATTTATAACCGCATCAATACTGCTAGCCTTTAGGGTCATTAGAGACCCATTGTAGATAAATTATTTATAATGAAAATAAATTATCCAATGTGGTAATCACTCTGTGATGTGTGCAGAGCCTTCTTGGACTCAACCAGGCTCTTTAAAATAAGCATTATTTTGGAAAACAACTGGTTTTTGTTTGTTTGTTTCATAATCAGCTTTGAAACAGTACAGAATAATTTAACCTTTATTGCTACAACCCATGAAGGTTCTTGGGTTCAGTGGCAGGTGGTTTTGTCTGATATCACGTTCAACCGCAAGTTTTTTATAGAGGCTAAGTGAGCTCCATGAGGATCTATAGGTCCCACGCGGTCTATCTGTGGCTTTTATTAGACTAAATATTTTAACTGCCATGGCAGGATTTAAACCTGGCCACCTTCAGCATAGCGACTCAGCACTCTACCCCCACTCCCGCATAATAATTTATGAATATATATTAATTCAAACATCTATTTATATACATACTTATTAAATATAAGATTGTGTTGTGAGGTTTTCCTCCAATTAAGAGTACACACTTTCTAAAAGCTTGGAAAGGCCACAAGAGGGTCTATGCATCCCGAAAGGATGGATCCATGAATGATAACAAAATTAATAATTTATCTACAGCCAGACTTGAACCCAGGCCGAGTAGTTAGGAGTACAGTGCCTTATTCCTTTACTAATATATATATATATATATATATATATATATATATATATATATATATAAAATATTTGCCTAATTTTTAAAATAAGCATTTTGTTTTTTTCAGGGAAAACTATTTACTTCTATTGAGTCTGGTGACTTTACTTTCAACAATCTTTGTCATGTTCCAAACTCAGGGCTTATGTTTATGGCTAACGAAAGTCCAAAAATATATTGCTATTACATTCCAGTGAGTATTTTTTGTTCATCTTAATGTTAGAATTCGAGTTTTTATTCTTATTTTTTGGCTCATGAATAGTCTATAATTCATGTTATTGTTGGATTCTGTATATATTGTTGGAATCCTTGTGCTTTTAGTCTTTAAAGTTAAATTTAATGAATTTTAGTGAGATGTTTTATCATGACATTCTAATATACTTTTTTTAATTATTGCTCCTTCCAAGATGTGCGTTCAATTATATTCTAGCTTACAAAACAGACATTATCTTGTTTTTTTGTTTATTTAAAGCCATTTTTATGCTGCTATGGCTAATCGAACGATGCTATAGTGGGGGTTCTAAATTTTGCCTATCCAGGTTTAATTAGGGTAAGAATTTTTAATGGGTACCTCACATACCCCGTTTAACATCCCTTCTTAAGGACGGCATAACTAAGGATTTTTACTGCATTTAAAAAGTCCAAGGGCCACCTGCCGGGCTACGAACCCGCGATCTTGGGCTTAGATAGTAGGTTGTTATGCCAACCGCTAGACCACAGGTCACCCCGTCATTACCTTATTATACGCTGAAAATACATTTTTATCGTGTTAGAAGATTTCTTAAGATTCCTGACTTTCCTCTTTTTGAAGGGAAAAGAATTAAAGTGGTAAGAAATTGAGTTAATTGGTACCAAAAATGTATAGCTTAGAAATCTCAATATTATAGAAATGAATAAATATAATTCTTAACAAAACATTTCATTTTGTTATGATCATTTTCATCATGTAATTATAAATATTAGCATAATGAAAATGATGAACCATAAAACAGACTGGCAACGTTTAGTGGTTATTGAAAATTATTAACAGGTGGAACAGTTTATTCTTAGAATAGGGTACCATTGCTTAAGGTTAGAACACTCTGTAGCAACATTATAAGTTTTAAATATAACCAAATTAAAAAAAAAAATGTTCAACTTAATCTGAACAACTTTCTTTGTAAGCTGTTCTATTAAAATGCGCATCAAGTGGAAAATAGGTATTTATTTTTTTTACAGATTATTTCGACTCAAGCTATTTTGATTTCAGGGACCATTATATTGATCTGTTGTTGAAGAAATAAAAAAATTGGCTTGAAATATTGGAAATCGGCCAATTCCATTTTGAGGAAAAATTCAATGATAGATTTATACTAATTTTGAGGTGTTTCATACTAGTTTTACCTTTACAAAATATAATTTAATGAAGCTTTTTTATCTGTTTCAGTCTTTAGGACCTGCTCCTAAGTGGTGTTCATTCCTGGATAACCTTACCGAAGAGTTGGAAGAGAGCAGGGTTGAAGAGATCTACGACGATTATAAGTTTGTTACTAAAAAGGAACTTGAAGAACTTAACTTATCGCACCTCGTCGGTAGGTTATTTTATCAAATCATTTCTGTGTTTTGTATTAATGAAATGTAATGCTTTAATTTATTGATGAATTAATAGGTTCCCTTTCTGTTTTTAATATTCCTGTTTCATCGTTTCGCCCTAATGAGGACCAAAGAGCTCGACTATCGATCTCACTTTTCTCTTCCAAATCTCCTTCATCCTCTGACTGTGAGTCAGTATTCTCTCTTCCGGTCACTAAGTAACGGTAGTTATCTTACTGACGAGGGACACGGGGAAAACTTACTGGATGACTTTTTGAAACTGCAGTTGGTCATGAACCTTCTCCAGTAATTTTAGTTGTTCAATATCTAATTGTTTTTAACATTAATTTTCTTTAACTACATTTTCCTTTTTCTAATCCATTGAATGTTTTTAGAATATTTGTGATCAAAGGAATGCATTTATTTGGTAATTATTTTCCTCTGGTTAGAAATTCGTTAGCGATAGTGTTATAAAAAGGTGAAGAAGAAAAGATGTATGTATATGTATATAACAATAAAACAATAGACTTAAAAACAGATCGATATTGAATCTGTGAAAAAAAATTAAGCTGAGCTTTGAAAAAAATCGGAAATTGTAGTTTGTATACCTGAAAACGACACTTTGTCCAATGCATCATCCAATACTTAACGTAGTACGTCAGAAGACGAAACCTATTGCACAAGTGTTTGCAGAAACTGAAAAAAACTGGAAGCAAATGTGAGTGGGGGAGTTACAGGATTACTTGAGAAAAAAGGCCGTTCTCAGAACGAGCTGTGTTCAGACTAAACGGTTCATATTTAACCAATTGACTTCGATATGTAGAGGTTTTTCTACAAAAACTTCGTTTTGTAAAGGTGTGGTGTAAGCTAAGGAATCTTGGAAAATTCGATATATCAAGATCTTCTAAACCAATCCTTCGATATGTAAAGGTAAAAATAACGTAGGAAAGATAGGCAGATTCAAGGGGAATAGAAAAACTTGATTTTTCAAGGAATTCGCTATATCGAGGTTCGATTGTATAACTACATTTCAAGCCAAAAACTATGATAATGGCACGATTCTGCTTTCCTATGTACAATTAAATCACTGTGGACAAATTTTGACTTAAACCAGTTACTCAACAAGGCTGCAGTTATTATAGCAATTGTTCTCCTTGAGGGTAGTGATTGAACTTGAATTCAGTACTGTTTTCAAGATTTTTTATATTGTTAAGTCCCTCCGGACATCTTTCAGCCATTCAGTATCACATTTACTCTTTGTTATAATATAGAGTAGTTTCTTTGTTATTCTTGAGTTTTCCATCCTGTTAATAAGTACGCAAACCTTTGCTTACCATTTTCTAATTTCCTTTTGGAATTCCTGTATTGGTTTTTTTTTATAGTGTTCCTCATGAGATCTTTTCATTCAAGTACCTTTTTTGTTGATTGTTGTATACGTCTTACTATACAATAGAGAATATTTTGTTCCTGTTTCTCTATTAACCTAATTTTGGAACAACTGTAGATGTATAAACATGTTATAAATGTGCGATAAAAATTATTAATTGAATCACTAATAAAAAAATATTGACATTATTTAAACTATTTGTTGTAGGAACGCAAATGTTACGAGCTTACATGCACGGTTATTTCATGAGTATCAGGTTGTATAACAAAGCCAAGTCCCTTTCTGAATCATTTAATTACGAGGAGTATAAGAAGAAGAAGATCAGGGAGAAGATAGAATCTGAAACAGAATCAAGAGTTCAATTAAAGGTCTTCATCGTTTACCTAAATTATAAATTATAAATTCTAAATTATAAATTTTTGTTTATATTTAAACTTAATAAAAAATTTAAATTTCTAAATAAGAAAATCTTAATATTTTGCAAACCATTTTTAGACTCTACCTAAAGTTAACAAGGATTTGGCTTTGAAACTTCTGGACGACTCTAGGAAACCAAAGAATAAGAATGCTCCGTCATTATTAGAGGATGACAGGTTCAAACAGATGTTCGTAAATCCAGATTTCCAAATTGATACTAACACGGAAGAGTACAGGTAACTGCTATTATTTTGTATTTTAATTTTTTTCCTATACTTATGCTTTCGTCTTTCTCCAATATATTCTTGTTTTTGATACATTTTAAACAATTTTTTTATTTGGTAACAATTGTAGCTAATCTGGTTTATTTATTAACTATTTTTAAGAATAGTTAATAAAATTTTTGTAAAATCAAATGAAATAGTTAATACAATTTATTCTTAACTATTGTTAAGAATTAAAAACAATAAGAAAATAAGTGGGATAGAAAGTCGTCATCATTGGCAGAACATTTTGTGAATACTAACCGTGCTATTGAGTTTGACGAAATTAGAGTGGTTAAAAAATTTAATAACACGGCAGAAGAAAGATATTAGAAACTATCGAAGTAGTGAAGCACTCTGAAAATTTCAATAGAGAAGATGTATATAAAGTAAGCAAATTATGGCTTCCACACATATCCGAAAGAGAAGATGAACCAATCAGCCAGCCTGTCGAGGCATATCCAATCAGAGGCCACCCAGTTGGAGCTCAGTCAATGAGATCACTGGAAGAATACAATCTGGCAGATTGTAAATAGTCGAATAATAACATTTATTATGGAAATCGGTAATATTTTTACTGTTGTTAGAAATAATTGGAATGTGCAGTTTTATATCAGGACACTGGCAGCTAGAATATTAAGGATCAAGGGCCCGAAAGCCTTCATGCCCTGTGAGGAATTGCAAAACCCAGTAGTCCGGGAAAATCCATTTTGCATATTAATATTTTAGCCTCAAAATATCAAATATAAGAAGTTTTACTATATATTTTAATGTCGTTGATTAAAACCTAACTAATGTTGTCACTTAATGCCTTCAAGTGTTGTATTTTTTTTTTTTTTTTTTATGATCATAAAAAGGAGCATGTAGCATATTGTACGTATAACCAATGCAAAATTTGAACTTTTAACAGCAAAAACTATTTTTGAGTAATTTGAGTGTCGCATAAAAACTAATGGATAAGTTGAATGAACTCAGGGTGGTCAAAACATATATTTGTGTTTAAATTTGAAAATCATCCTCATACAAGACTGATGAAAAGACAAGAAACTGCTCGACGTTTTCGCCTACTTCAACATTTACTGGACAAACGTTCAAAGCTCACAATTAATTACAAAAGACTCATTTACATTTACATTATCAGACCTGTTTGGGCATACGGAGTTGAGCTTTGGGGCTCTACTAAACCATCCAATTCATCTCGTATCCAATCCTTACAATCCAAAATCATTCGTAAAATCCTCAATACTCCTTATTATGTCACAAAAAAACTCATCCATCATGATCTTAATATCCCATATGTTGCTGATTTGGCCCAAACTAGATACCTATCCTTCCATGACAAGCTCCATACACACTTGAATCTGCTAGTCTCTCAACTTGCTTCCCATACTATTCCTGATAACCCTCTGAGGCGTTTGAAAAGAAGATGTTCTCGAGAGCTTCTACTATAGAACTTTATTGGAGTGCTAATGATGGGTAGTTTCTCCACAAGTGTTTTTTGTTTTCATGTCATTTGTTCATACAGCAGATTTACTTGATGTAATATAATTAGAGTTATAAATATCAATAAATTATTCTAAAAAAAAATTTGAAAATCAAAATTTTTATCATATCAATACTTCCTTTACTGATTATCAGGAAGTAAACATGTAATTATGTCTCTAAATAATTTTTTTTATTTTTTTCTCAGTTTTTAATTATTATTTTGTAGGTTATTAAATCCAGTAATATCGAGACTAGACAAAGGAAAGAAGAAGGAACTAGAAAAAGAATTTTTACAACAGAGATTCCAGCCTGTTGAGGTAATATTCTATTCAAAGCATAATCACATACAAAAATATCTAATGTGTTTATAACGTAAAACTTCCTTTCATTAAATTATTAATTGGTGTAACGATATGTGTTTCTA
This sequence comes from Arma custos, assembly GCA_037127475.1. Classification (NCBI taxonomy): domain Eukaryota; kingdom Metazoa; phylum Arthropoda; class Insecta; order Hemiptera; family Pentatomidae; genus Arma; species Arma custos. Next base: position 95,485 of record JBBAGI010000141.1, on the reverse strand, counting down.
CATCAAATTAAAATATATGTTCACTATATCAAGTATCACTTATACTTAAAACAGAATATTGTAAAATATAAGTTGCATTTTGTCCAGAGCAAGTTAATTATATTGAGGGAAGCAAATATTCTGTTTGGGAATAAATGAAATGTGGTTCATGCAAATGCTCATTTGAGTTTGTTTTTTTTTCAGTTCCCATAGTGATAAAAATTTTATTTCAATATTCAAGTTAGGAATGAATTCATACAGGAAGCCTGAAATACATTTCTATTTATAGTTCTACTCATCCGTGCATCATATACCATTTGTTGCGGATATATTGCGATTCATTATCAGCTGTTAGTTATTTTTTTCCAAAAATAAAAGCAGTGATAGCTATTATATTAGCAAGCTCGTATAAAAGTATATGACAATAAACGAACTTTTGTAATGCTTCTGATCCGTAGAAAAACAATATTTTATTTTTAGAAAAATATATATGTTACTCATTAAGATATATAATGCATTTATAGTGATGCCTATGTATTTTAAGTTGTAATTTGTTTTGATAAATTTTTTATACTTAATTTATAAATGATAAGAACAAAAAAACTACCTGTGGTATTTAAGATATTCTTTTTTTTTTGTTTTTTTTTTTTTACTTTGTTTTGAAATTTACACACTGAATTGTTTATAATATATATGATTTTCATAGGAAAATGATGAAGTAGAAGGAAAAGCTAGCTCTGATGAGAGCTCAAGTTCCGACGATGACATGGATTGGGTGAAGGAAGTGAAAGCAGAGCACAAGAAATTGAAGAAAGAGAAAGAGATTGAGGAGAGGAAAGAGCTGATGGAAAGTGGACCTAAACTTTACGAGCTGAAGCCTGGTTCGGTCTATAAGACTGGCCAAGTGCAGGAGAATCCTATGGCCAAGTGAGCATTCAGAGAAAATTATATTTTTACTGTTTCTATTGTAGCGTAGTTTAACCATTAAAGTGCAGGCGGCTCTTGGGTGCTTACCATCGCTGTGGACTGAATATAAATAAGCATAAAAATCAGAAAAAAGAGCTGTAGTGCCTTCGCAGTTATTTAGAGTCTCGGGCTATTATGAAAAATATCAATAATACCTACGACAAAGTTTATTAAAAATATCAGCATACTTAAGTTAATTTCAACTCTTTAGTATTTTAACTTACTTATAATTTTTTATAAACTTGATTGTTTCATAATCTTTCTCTCTTTTAATGTAAGGATAGAGATAGTTGGGGGTGCAGTCAATGGAAACACCATAATAAGTGCATACTTATTTAGTGTGTGCCGATGTTTCGACCTACTTTGTAGGTCATCTTCAGGGCTGTGAGAGAAAACAGAAAAAACAAAATAACTATAAAATTACATTATAGTACCAAGAAAATAATAATATAATTAGGTAGAGTAACAGAAAAATTGAACAAAATAGTGAAGGAATAATATGAATAAAAATTATCAAAGAATAAATGTAGAGAAAGGTGATAATGTAAACAAAATACAAAGAGAAAAAAATATAAATAAAATAAAATGGTAAACAGAAAGTTACAAAATGAAAGAATATAGACATAACAAGGTGAAATATGAGAGAGAGATATACAAGTATGTAAAACCTAGTTTAATACTGATAAAATATAACATGTATGATAAAGAGATAAGAAACGGAATGTGATGCCAAATAATAAATAATGGAAGAATTATGTAGAAAGCAAAGATAAGAAATATCGTGAATGAAAAGTAGAAAAGTAAAATATAAATAGAAAATTGAAAATATATTTTAATAAGTAAACTTTCTGTTTACCATTTTATTTTATTTATATTTTTTTCTCTTTGTATTTTGTTTGCATTATCACCTTTCTGTACATTTATTCTTTCATAATTTTTATTCATATAATTCCTTCACTATTTTGTTCAATTTTTCTGTTACCCTACATTATTATATTATCATTTTCTTGGTACTGTAATGTAATTTTATAGTTATTTTGTTTTGTCTGCTTTCTCTCACAGCCCTGAAGATGACCTAAAATGTAGGTCGAAACGTCGGCACACAATAAATAAGTGTACACTTATTATGGTGTTTTAATTGACTGCACCCCCAACTATCTTTATCCTTACATTAATTTTGATTAGCCAAACCACACGTAAAAACATTAGTTCAGATTACCAATGCTCTACTGTATATTTTTTTTTATTTGTCAGAAAAATGCTTTTAATATTAATTTGTTATAATTTTTTGTTAATTGTTTTAATTTTTAACTATTTTTATTTGAAGAGGAAAGATATGTCCCCGGCCGGGATTCGAACCTGGGTCCTCTGTCTCTCCATGGTGTCGTGATTGCTAGACCGGAGCTCAATTGGTAGAGTACTTTCATGGAGAGACAGATGACCCGGGTTCGAATCCCGGCCGGGGGCATATCTTTTATCTTCAAATAAAAACTTTTAATATTAAGTTTGTATTTTGTTATGACATTTTTTCTTATAGATCTTTCTTTATTTTTTAAAATTATTTCTACTTTTTCCATTCAGATTGTCATTGGCTCAAAGACTTAAGAAAGAAAGTGGACATGTTATAAGAGAAATTAATGCAGGAAATAAGGAAATTACTTTCACCGTCAATGTAAGTTGAGAATCACTAATATATTTTTATTTATTATTTCCGTTTTCTGTGTTTAATTTTATTTCTGTCCAAAGCCATTGACTTTAACAACCTAAAAACCAAAATATGGCTCATAAAAATACAAGTAAAATTAAATGTTCAGAAATGACAAAATCAATATAATTACTCATTAACCCTTTAGCGACCGAATATGGCCGGGTCAGAGCGGGCTGGCTGGACTGAGTGGTAGAAAAGTCAACCGTGCCCGCTGATCCGATTACTTTTTGACTCTGAAATCATGTTTTTTTATTTAATTCCTTATAGTTTCCCATCATCCTTTTTGATCCGGACTTGGAATGGTGAATGGACTGGCACTGGTAAATTTAAAAACATATTTGAAAAAAAAAATTTTTAATTACTGTAAATTAATTGTAATTATTTAAAAAATTATACAATTATATACTTTATTTTTTTGAAATGTCTATATACAAATTTATACATATACTTTATTTTTTTCAAATGTCTATATACAAATTTAAACAATTAAAAATTCTTTTGAGTGTGATAAATGCCGAAACACAACAGACACACTTTACGAAAAATAATATAGCCAAAAGTGAATTTGTACGTGTCAAGAAAAAGTATTTCAGCTTGTCATGCGGACACCTAGATGGCTCTAAGAACTGAACTACTATTGTAGCTCACGGTCTAGAAACGCCGGAGAAGCAAAACTATTATAATAGTCCATGTTCCGTGGAGCCCACCTGACACCGGACTATTATAGTAGTTCACGGTCTCTAAAGGGTTAATATGTTTCTTATAAGATTTCTCTACTATGGAAGCCGTATAATATAAAAATAATATTATTAGAGAGATAATAATATTATTATCTATATAATAATATTAGAGAGATAATATCATGAAAAGACAAATTCAGTTCTGTGTATGTTCTTTTCGGAATGTACAGTAAGTTCTTTTTCTGTCTTCACTGTCGTATGCTTGTTTGAAATCCACAAATAGGTGATGCATGTCTATGCTGTATTCACGACACTTTACACCATTCCGGAGATTGGTTGCTGTGATGGAAGAGACCCAGGTTCTTGCAGGACCATAATGCATACCTGCCATGTTGGTTTTACCAATAATGATGTGCAAAAAATTAATTTTATAAATGGACAGTATATCTGCAAAATCTTATAAGTTCCTATTATAAGTAATGACCAAAGTCGAATATCTTCCCAAAATGATCCTCGGTTCTTGGCATTACTGTTATCCACATTGAAGATAAATATAAGGTGTTTTGCAATAACAGGCAGTGGAGTGGCTCAGTGGTAGAGCGCTGAGTTGCCATGCTGAAAACCCTGGTTCAAATCCCGCTGCTTTATTTTATTTAATCTGTTAGCAGCCGGAGATGGATCGTATGGGATCTTGGACCCTCTTGGGGCTCACCCAGCCTCTATAAAGTGGATACCCAAAATAAGGGGGGGAAATCTGGCGGTTGAGCGTAATCTAGAACAGATCAACTACCTGCAAAACTGTTCTTCATGAATCAGAGTACAGTCTCTATTCTGTACTGAACCCCAGACCTGTTCGCAGGTTGTAGTGGTACAGGTTTTTGCAATATCAGTTATGAATTATTAATCTAAAGTGACATATTTGCACATCTTTTTATTATGGTAATGCATTTTAATATTTGTTTTCCTCTGATAGTAAAAACCATTCATGAGGCCAATTATCAAAACATTTGGTTATTTTGAATAGAAAAGAACAGTAGTAATTTCTTATGGTTAATTACATTTAAGAACCAATTTCTTTTTATTGCCATTGGTAGATTCAATTCCTTTCTGAAAGGTTATTATTAATTTCATTATTTGACAATAAAAGATCTTATTGTTGTTTCTGGAATAAATTACTACTCTGTAAATACACCTTCTTTCCTACATTTTCTCGAGTTATGATGGAATAAATGGATGTTACGAAATTATAAAATAATTTTTTTTTACAACTTAGCCACTATGGTCTATGTTTGTTTCAACTGTTTTTCCTTCTGTCCAAGTTGTGCTTGCTTTTTTTATTGATCCTTCTTGAACATCCTGAAGTTTTATCCGAATTAAAGAAAAATGTCCTTCAATGCTGTCCGGAGACGGACCTTGAGTTTTTCAATGTCTTATTCAGTCTCCTTAATTTATATGTTGGCCATTTTCAGTATTTCAAGACTAGTGAATTGGCCATTCTGTTTGGGTTGATCCTTTGTAGATGTCCATAGAACTATATGCTGTAAATAGAATGATATCATTGCTCACTTTCTTAGTGTGTCTATATTTTTTCTATGAGCGCATCGAGTTCATGGTTTTGGCATCATCTATAGTAGTCTCAACATTTTTCTCTCTGTGATTTCTAGATATGATTAAGTACTAATTATGAATTTTTATATATATATTATTTATTTTACAAATTAATAATGATCTATTTTATATTAACTAAATCTATCAATTGGAGGCTATGGATATGGCCTCACTGGTTTCAATGTATTTTTTTGGTGATATTTAAAGAAAAATATTCAATGTGCATCTGAGGATTCTGGCTTAGAAAAAAAATTAAATAGTTTCTGCTATTTATAATATTATTGTTTTCTATATCTGCAATGCACGAATTTCCAAGTTCTTGCTTACCAATCAATTTTTTATTTTCACTTATAAATTAAGTAAATATTGCTTGTTTTATTCATTGTAAAATAGATTATATAAAAATTTTAGGAAAAGAAAGTCAAATCCCTCCTTGGCATCCTTTGAAATTCTTCATGTTCAATTTTCGCTATTTGCTTAAAGATTCATAATTCCTCAGGATTATACTCAAATTCTCCTTTTTTGATAAACTATGTTAATGAAAAAATTTTACAATTAGAAAATTGATATCTGATAGTTTGAGTTATATTAAATTTATTGTAGTTGTTTCTATTTTCGGAACTTTGCCATGTTCATAACCTCTCTCTTTTAGGATACATCATATTAATCATTCTAATTTAAAATTTTATTTGTGTTTGTAAAGAAAAAGAAAGGAGCCATGGATCCTGATACAATTAAGAAACACCGTGAAGAAAGAAGGAGTAGTGTACGACGTCCTCCAACAAAGTTCAGAATGCCTTCTAGAGTTCCTCGTTTTAAACGAAGAAAATGATTTGATTTATATTTCTGTATAAATGTAAATAATTAATGCTTATTTTTATATGCTTCTTGTTTTTATTTAATGTGTAACATATGCCATTTCAGTTTTATTATATTAAATAAAATTATTTAGAAGTTAATAACATTATTTTCAAAAGATAAAATTTATTTTATTTTTGGGTGTTTGTAAAGATTAGGATTTGTTGATTAGAATAGTTGTAAACTATTCTATCTGACTCGATTGCTATATCGATCGATTGTCGAAACAATCAGACTTGATTGCTATATCCTAAAAAAAGTAATACCACTTTTCATTTTAGCATATTAAGTTGGATGATGTATTGTATTGTAAAAGGGTACAACAAAAGAGCAGTGGGATATTTAAAAAATTTGTAAAATCTTTAATTTTTATAATAAAAACATAAGCTACTTGAAATATGAACATTACAACATAAAGAAGTAATATAAATACAAAAAGTAGATAGTTATCAAGTAAAAAACAAAAATACTAATAAAATACCATAATTTAGAAATGCTAATGCTCAGTTAAACATAAGATGAAACTGCAACATAAACTTAAGGGAACAATGAAAGAGCAACCGCAACATGTTTACATAATTTTAAAATTTGACATTTATACAATAAAGCTACTTCAAATATGAACATAAGGAAGAAATATAAATATAAATCTTATTTATCAAATTTGACTGAATAATTACATAATGTGGAATTTAGTGAGTTTGATGTGGTGACATGATTGGGCATTGGAATATGCGGACCATACTAGCACAAGTGGTAGTATATGCTGATGATATAGCCCTGATCTCAGACACTTCTGAAAATCTGCAGCGGACGATAGCCGAATGGGAAGCAGAGCTTGATCATAAATGTCAATAAAAGTGAAATATTGCAAGTGGGAAGAAATCCAGAAAATATACATATTGTATGCAATGAACAAGAAATGGAAGTCGTAGAGGAATTCACATACCTGGGGACAATGATTTGCAGAAATGGGAAAGTAGAACAAGAGATTTCGAACAGGATTAAAAAAGCAAATAAAGTTTACTACCAGATCTGCAACACTATTGTAGGCAAAAGAGAAGTAGGAAAGGACGTGAAACTCCATATATTCAAAAAAGTATATTTGCAGTTCTCTTATATGGGGCTGAGAGTAGGATACTCCTGGATAAAGACTGGAGCCGTTTAACAGCTGCCGAAATAAAATTTCTCAGACGAGTAACTTCCAAGACAAGAAGAGATAGGATCCGGAACGATACTATTAGAGAGGAGCATTGCCTCCCTGAAAGAAACACTGGAGAAGCGTCAGCTCAAATGGTTTGGACATACCCACAGAATGAGCCAAGACAGGGATCCAAGAAAGATGGAAGCCAAACCCGTGGGCACTACACCTAGAGGGAGACCAAGACAGACGTACTGCAATTACATTTCCAAGTTGGGACAAGTAAGAGGGAAGAACATGCAGGATCTCAGGATTATTGCGAGAGATAGAGATAGATGGAGATCCTGGGTTGATGCGATACCTCGACGCTGAAAGGCACAAGAGGAAGAGAAAGAAGATGTGGTGACATGGCTTAGGGAATTGGCTATGAAATTTGGAAAAAGGGAATTGGATCGGCATTTTAGAAGGAAAATGCGTTGTTCTAAGCGTTTGTGTAAGGAGCATAGAAGATTTATGTGGGATTTTTGGTTTGGGAAAGATGAAATGTTGGGGGGAGGCAGTTACGTGTGAACTGTGAGTTAGTGTTATAGTTAAAAATTGGCTGAGAGAAGAAATGTTTTTATTTAAGGAATGAATGCGTTGTATGGCTTCACGTATTTTTAAATCCAGCAGAGAATTTTTGAATTTGACTGAATAATTACATAATGTGTAATTTAGGGATTTTATTGTGGTTACACGGTTTAGGGAATTGGCTATGACTAATTCAATCCATTGTTAAACTAAGTAATGTAGATGATGATCTTCTTATCACCATGAGAACTTATGAAGCACATGCCAACGGTATCCTGTTGAAATTAAACAATATCTTTGAAGTAAATCAGGAGTTTCAATTGATATTTAATAAATAGAAGAAAATGGTCCAAGCAGAGGTAAAATTATTCCTTAAATAGTGAAACAAAACTATTTATTAGAAACCAATACTTCGATTCTTGTTGCGCAGTTTAGGCGCTCAATAGAACCTTTACTTTTGCCCAACGCAAGTATGTTATGTCCAGTTAGAGCAAATGGTGTTTTTAATGATAAATTTTAGAAAGTAAAGATAAGAATTTCTTTAAGATAAAAAAATAATAATATATAATACAAAAAAAGACAAATTTAAAGAATTTTGAGATAAAAAAATGAATTATAATAAACTATGATAGATTGTGCATATATATAAAATTGTTTCCATAAAAAAAAAAATTAAAATATAATTACTGATACGACTAACAACTGGTCCATGAGAAGAGATGCTTCTAGTTTTTTTCGGTTGGTCTCTGAGACATCAATTGAGTTGGAAGCTCAAAGAACACATGTCCCGATGTAGGCTTGGCGTGTGCACACTTTGTGGTCAAGCTGCAGTGGTCGTAGGCTGAGGGCTCTGCACTGGTTATAAGTCCGTGAGGCCATGTGTTGTGTTTTATATTTACACTTTTATAACAACTTAGTCACACTTTATAAACAAAACAATGGTTTAACAGTCCTTCTCGTACGCTCAAACCTTTAATAATACCAATTACACTGAGTAACAGACGACAATCAATCACATGTTTACAAAAACAAATGCACAATGCTTCTTTAAATATTAAGTTATTAATTAAAAATAGAAAAATTAAATTAACAATTATTTTTTATGTGTTGTCTCAACAACCCTCGTAGGTCTTAGTGGCCACAAGCACAGGAATCAATGGCGTATGGACACTCATACTTGTGGCCACAATGCAACGTCGGTTTCCAATAAATAATTTCACTATTTAAGGATTTTTTTTTTTTTAGCTCCACCCAAGCCATTTTCTTTTCTATATTAACATGGCCAACTAATAATTATTACAAAAGAAATAAGTGTAAATTTGGCTAAGGATGATTATTAAATAAAAAAATGTCAAAATAATTAGAAAAAAAGTATTCCAGTGATAAATATAATGGTGCCATGTTTAATTTATTGATGTACATACATACGTGGGTGATCAAATATAAACGAGACTAATTTTTTAATTTTTACTTTGAACACAAAGAAAAGTACACCTCATTTTTCTACATAGTCTCCTGATTTGGGAATACATTTTTCCCAGCGCATAGGTAATTTTCCAATCCCGTCCTCATAGAATGAAGTAGGTTGTGTCTTCAGCCAATTGAGCATGTAGGCTTCAACCTCATCGTCACTGACGAATCTCTGACCTCCCAAAGCTTCCTTGAGTGGGCCAAACAGGTGAAAGTCACATGGTGATAAGTCTGGACTGTAGGGAGGGTGTTCTAGCGTCTCCCAGCCCAGTTGCTCCAATTTTTCTCTCGTCAGGGCCGCAGTATGCGGGCGAGCATTGTCCTGAAGAAGAATCACTTCTCTCATCGGTAGATCCCTTCTTTTGCGGCATATGCAAGTCTGACTTCATTCAAAATGTCGCAGTAGTATGCGGCATTGATAGTCCTGTGTTCATGCAAAAAATCAAGATGCAGCAAGCCACGCTGGTCAAAAAACACAGTAGCCAAAACCTACCCAGCTGACAGCCGTAACTTGGCTTTCACTGGTCCAGGTTCCCCTTTCGGTCTCCACTCCATACTCGCTTGTTTGATTCAAGGGTGTAATGGTGCACCCAAGTTTCATCACAGGTGATAATGTGAGTGAGAAATGAGGCTCCCTCAGCCTGAAATCTTGCAAGAAGACCTTCACAGACCTGCAAACGGTTCAGCTTCTGCTCAGCTGTGAGAAGTCGAGGAACCCACCTGGCATACACCTTACGAAACCCTAGCTCCTCTGTGAGTATGGAAAAAGTGCTTCCAATGGCACTGGTGGTTAGACGTCTGTCACCTTCAATAAGCTGTCGAACACGGCTGATGTCTGCTGTGATGCTGGAGCGGGGTCTGCGGTCATGGCTTTCATTCTGAACACGATCACGACCCTCCACAAACTGTTTCTGCCATGCAAACCACTCTGGCACGAGAAAGTGTCTCTTCCCCAAACTGTACAGTCAACCTTCTCAAGATTTCAGCCGGTTTTACACCTTCAGCAGCAAGAAATTTGATGATAATACGTTGCGCAATCGAGGGGGATACATCCTGCTCAAACATCGTCACGACGGTAACTGGTGAGTTCGAGCGCATCCGCCCGCCTGCTTCCCCCACTCCTGGTATCCCTACCTAACACCCCTAAACGCGGGAACGTTCCCGCACCTTCGCTGGGCTTCTAGGACAAAAAGTTTCGTTTATATTTGATTCACCCATGTATATTGGATAACATAACAATTAATACCTGCTAAAAACAACTGTTGAGGTTATAGAGTCTTGCCATCTCCAAAAAGAAATATTAAGTGAAGTTTTCCTGCTCTTCATTAACTGACTAGCCCTGAAGAAGCTCACAGCACAATGAGCGAAAGCTTGGTTAATAGCACCGACATGACACAGTCCACCCCGGAAGAAGAATATCAACGTCCGTAGAAGCCTACGTGAACAACAAGTCTTTATATATTTATTCTGATATTGAATAATATTAGTTGACATTGTATATAAGAGGAGGAAAATGGTCCGGGTGGAGGTCAAGAAAATTCTCTTTAATTGGGAGAACTGTTTATTGGTAAGCCGTTTCGACCCACATTGCAGTTCTTCTTCAGGGCTAATAGGATAGACTGAAAGTCTAGTGTCAACCCCCGATCCTACTATTCCTCAAGAAGACTTGCAATGTGTGTCGAAACGTTGACTTACCAATAAACAGTTCTTCCTGTATAAGAGAATTTTCTTGACCTTCACCCGGACCATTTTCTTCCTCATTTTTTCTGATAGTATAACTCTTTTCCTACCAAGAACTTTCATCCGCTTTTTCTTCAGCCACTCTCCCACACTTGACCACATTTTCAACAGCACTTACCACTTTTTCACTTACACTTTCAACATTCACCCTTTCTACTTTTTCCATCATACTATCCACATTCTTTTCCAGAGGGGAGACTACATCATACACACACTTGAAGCACTCCTACACTCTATTCAAGTTTATCTGTACATCATTCATGAACTTCCTACTGATCTCACTTTCACTCCCTTTCTCACCTCATTGATTATCTTGGAAATTCTTTCTTTATACCTCTTCTCTGTTCTCTCCATCTCCTTTCCTCTCTCTGCATCATGTAAGAATTCCTATCTATAATCTTCCTAATCATTTCGAGCGCATTCCTACTCTCTTAAGCTACCTTTTCTACCATCCTCTGCCTAACCTCTTTCATCTTCCTCTCAGCTACTGTCACCAGCTCCTTCCCGATATCCATATTCACAAATTACTCTATTTTCTCCAACCGCCTCTCAACCTTTTCTAACCCCTATATCGAATTTAATTCTTACTTTCATAAACCTGGCCTCAAAGTATTACCCATGCCAAGGCGCAAAATTTTAGAACATATAAGATTTCATCTCCTGGACTGCTTCTTCATAGACCATCTCATAGATGTCTGCCTCATTTCCTGGTTCCTTCCCCAGAGAATTTGTCCTTCCCTGCTTCATCCTCCCGTAGACTGGAGTGGTAAGTGTTTCTTCCCCAACTCCAGTTATCTCTTCCTCTCCGGTTTGTATTGTATCTCTAGCTGACACGATTTTATATAATAAGAACGAAACTTAGTTTCTTCCTACTACCACACATGGCTCCCCAGTGCTTCCACCTAGTGAGTTCCCCTACCAGAAACCACATATACTCACCAGTGGGAGGAGGATGCTCAACTCCCTTTTAAGTTCTTTTGTTATTCCAAATCTTGGAATATTTTATCATACTGACCTCCAAGTTCTTTCAATATTTTGGGTATGAGCTATCGTCACTGGACACAAATTTTCAACTGGACAAAAATTTTCACAATCAAGTGGTGATACCGCAGGAGCTGTGATAAGACGATTATATCCTCTCCATATGCCCATACCTCATCCATCTCTACTTCTATCTTTACATACTAGTAGACCTCTGATGTTATGATCTCATATGACTAGTGAGTATACATACCTGTCAGCAATGGTTAGACTAATCTACAAGTGTCTCTGATGAACACACTAAGACATGTGTGTTTGAAGTGGTTGTGGGATTGTCAACCAAATGCACAATTGATTGAAGTTTAATTTTGACTTATCCAATCATATATCAGCATTAAAAGTCTTGTGGAAATTGCATTTTCTCCTCCTGGCACAGTCCTTATAGGATTTATGACATCTGAAAACCATGAAGCAATGCTTTAATAAATTGTAGATTAAAGCAAATAAACAGTAACCTACGCTACTCAAATACTGATATCAGTTCTTTAGGTTGTTTCTTCGAGTTAATTCACTACAAGTTTTTAACTTATCATTAATTTAATTTTCTTTATTCTAGATAATAAAAATAATTTAATTACTGACTAAATAGTACTATTACTGACTATTTACAGAGATAAGAACAGACTTAGACATACTGTTTAAATTATTCCTTTGTTTTTTTATATACTAAAACACTGGCTGTCGATTTAAGTTGAGTTGTAAATCAACTCATGCGACAATCAGTGGAACAGATACCCATTTTTTTTATCACTTAAAGGGAAATTCAGATAACATTTAATTATAACTGTAAGGAAGAGAATACATGCAATTATGGGAAGCGACATAGCACACAAAGAACTATTCTAATATATAACAAAAATATGAATTAGTTTATCGAAAACTAACCACACTGACCGGGATATGAATGCACACACATATATATCACATATACATCAAGTAGAATATATTTTTATTAAAAATTATTTTATTGAATTGTACAACATATATATACATCTAGTACAATTGCTATAAGAGTAAATAATACATGACAGGACATGTAGAGACACTACCCACTGGCAGCACTCTAAAAGTAGAATCTAAAAACATAAAACAGTGGAAAGGCATGTGATATGCAATTATTCAAATTACCTGTATTAGAACTTCTCAATATTTTCTTTGCACTTTGAGCAGTTCATAAAATCTAGTGTAGAACCTGTAAGAAAGAAATGTGAGAAAGCCTTCAACTCGAACAGCACAACAAACCCGTCAATGATCAAGAACAAAATGGAAAGGAAGTTTTCTCTTAGTGAAATTTAACCGAAAAGGAAAATCCCTTATTTCCTGTATAAAATGGAGGGGAGACGCGGTATTTTCAAAAATATAAAGATCAGTTAAAAAGCAAGCTGATGACAACTTAAAGACTCGGGTCTTTTTACAAAGGCAGTGGAAGATGGAAGAAATTGTGAAGTACACCGCCGATGAAGATGAGATTTAACATAATGATAAGAACCTTAACAACCCCTTTCTTATCATTGAGCTTCACAATCGTATAACAACCAGTTAATTTTTATCGTTTATTAGTTAATCACAAAAATATAGAGAAGAAAATGGTCGAGGTGGAGGTCAAAATAAGTAATTCCAAAATAGTAAGGCCTATTTATTAGAAATAGACATTTTAAAGTTTTTTTTCTCCACGCTGACCGTTTTCTTCTTTAAATAGTTTCTTCTTTAATAATAGAGCGCGCTAAATATTACAGGTATGACGTCACAGACTTCTTGGTTCACAGCTGACAACTTTATTTTGTATTAGGAGAACATCATCCAACAGGAGCTCACTTTTTGGAAAACATTTGACATTATTGGATATATAAATATATATATATATATATATATATATATATATATATATATATATATATGATTAAAATTTTTTGGATGGATGAATGATGAGCAGTAGTATATATATATATATATATATATATATTACTGCTCATCATTCATCCATCCAAAAAATTTTAATCATAAAACTAATTAAATTTGTTTTGTGGTAAATAAATGCTAAATAAGATATATAATAAATTGGAAGAATTCCTTGCCAAAATCATTTTTATTTTCCTTTCAGAGTCCTCTGTAATGTTTTCAAAACTAATTTTGGTTGAAAGCTACTCAAAGAGATAAGAGTTTCTTTCTCCCTTTGGCTGCATCAACCATTCTTCAACAAAATATCTTCTTGAAATAAAGTTCTCTAAAAAAATGTTGTACTCGAGTGTGCGGGCTAAAATGTGTCTTATTATTCATAGGAAAGGTGTAGGTACTAAATATAAGAAAATTAGTCCGGATGCAAAAGGGCCAAAGGCATTTTCATCACTTCAAAGTTTCAAAATAAGGAAAACTTCTCCGGCCATTTAAAAAAAAAATTAATATATTTTGATTATCAGACGACTTTTTATTTAGAAAAAATAGCACTTAATAGTACAATTAAATATCGATATTCAACAATTGGTTTGATAAAAGCAGTTGAACAATAAATTTTTGATCTCCTACTGTTATTGTAACTCATATTATCATATTTTAAATATTTATATTTTAAAAAGAAATGATGATATTTAACTAAAATATTATATATTTTTTGTTAATTGTTTTATTTTTTTATCTATTTTTCTTTTAAAGAGAAACGATTTTCCCGGGCATTAGATGCGTTGAGGAGGCATCATTTGAAATATGATCGGTCAGTCGTCGGTCGTCTTGAGTCGTTGGTATGATTTGGCGATCAGATGACAGATTGTTAGGAGTCGTCGTATACCTGAAATCTGAACATTTCTTGAATTTTCTCAAGCTAGTTGTATCAAGCGCAAGTGGCTTGTATTTTTGCGACAAATTTGGAAATTGCAGTCTGTGGAAAGAGAAGGAGCTATTTGAGGTTCTGGAGAAAGAGACCCTTGAGAGTTTGTCGATATTATAAGCCGTGGTAGCTGTGTCTTGTGATGCGTGGGACATTTCTGATTCTCTCCGATCTGCATATTGATTGCGGATGCTTCGCACTGCGTCAGTTCATTGCGGATTGTATCAAAATCGGCATACCAAGCCTCGTCCGGCCAAGAGTCGGGAGATTCTGAATAGACTTGTAGGGAGTCTCTGTCATCCCACAGCTTTTGATATGTTTTCCAGTTGGTTGGGCACAAATCAGGTTTTCCTTGAAGAATGGAATTTTTGTTGAGTCATTTAGAGCATCTCTCGCAGAGGAGAGGATGCCTAAGATCTTGCACTTGAGAGTACGCATTTTGTTTTCACAGACCAGAGAAGTGGTCTTTACATCCAGTGAGGAGTCACGCATGATGTTGGTATAATAATAGGCGGAGTAGAGGAGGAGACAACAGCAAGCAGATAATGAGTGTAGAGACTAATAGAAATGAGAGAAAATCACCGAGCCTAATTAAACGTGGTCCAACGGGCCTAGATAAATGCCAGTTTTTATTATCCTGATATATGCTAGCTAAACAGGATAAAATTCTAATTACAATTGTGAAACAAATATTGATTGCTTTATGGATAAATTTCAGTTATGTATGTAATATACTCGGATAAATGCCAGTCTTTATTAATTTACGGATAAATGCCAGAATTATGTAATATACTATGTAATCTTTACCCAGATAAATATCATTCTTTATTAATTTACCGGTAAATGCCAAGTCAAATCAGAGTTTTTCTTTGTATAATTTTATATAGTATTCATAGTGCTTTTGTTTCATCAAAATATTTTTCGCCTGTATAATTTATAGTTAATACTATTACCAGTAGCTTTCTTTCATTGTTGCTTGATGGGCTTTACACTTTTAGATGGGCTTTAAACTGTTTTTAAACCATATTAGTGTATAATTCATATGCGTTTTCAAGTTCTGTATTATATATCACTTAGGTTACGTTAAAAAAAGAGAGTGATCCTCTTTGTGAAGTTTATGAGAGACTGATCGGAAATTGTGACAGGCATCGTTTTCAAAATTTATAAACCCAAAGAGGCAAGATAAGTCTAAAATCAGTATACAAAGATTGATAAATCTCAAATACAACGATAATAACTCAAATGCAACGATTGATAAATCTGATCGACGTTTGGGGTCGGTTCATTTGATGTAAAGGTTCCCTGCAATTTTTTATACTTATTCCATTGTTGTTTCTTCGATACATCAATGGCGAAAGTCCTCAAATTGAATTTCCTTGCTAATGATACTTGTATACGAAAACAAATATTGGGTGAGGATATTTGTTGCAACCTCCAGAGAGGTTAGTACTGAAGATACATAATTATGCCCTGAGTGCCACCTTTCAGAATTGAATTTTACACGTTAGCTTTTCACAAGATAGCAGCAAGATAACTCAACCAGCTTTCAGTTGACTATTAAAAAATCTATTTCAATCTACCTCCACCAAAAGCGCATTGTGGAAAATTTCGATTCCGTGTTATTGAATGTAGAATAGTGGCAAAATTATCATATTTTTTTATCACCAATTAATGTACTTTCCTAAAAACCAAGAAATTAGAAATTCGTTTCGTGAGCTCGCCAAGAAATAAACTATCACTGTATTATTGGTAATGTAAAGAATACCTGACAAACAGATAATTCCTTCCGTAGTAGAAATGACCAGAGATGCGTCAGTCGTGAGGGCTCCAAGCTGCATGAGGAATCCTCCGAAAAGCAATCCAAATGATGGCAGAATGGCTATCGTTGACATCTTTAAAAAAATCAATTCATATATAAATAAATAAGTAAATAAACCTAGACGTTCTAAAATTGTATACCCCTTAGACAACACTTCTGAGATTTCTTTCCCCAAAACGCATCCTACAGTAATTTCCAATTTACATCATCACACAAAATCAATGGATTTATCCAGATCTCAATGTTTCAATCGAATTTATCGTTTTGAATAATCTTTAATTCATGATCAAAAATTCTTTTTAAAGTTAGCTTAATATTCAAACGATTTTTTTCACATTATTTAAAAATAAACTTTCACTTGGTAGTAATTACAATATTAATAATAGAAAATATAAATAAGTTTGGAGATGTTGCTCACTTTTATTAAGCATGATCCCAGAACGATAAGCCATCCCCATCCTCCATGAGGAGGGACCATCTTTCGTTTCTTCATATTTATCTGAAAATATGATTAAAATATTTTAAATAACCCAGAAGATTCTGTTGATATATAAAACTTTTGTCCCATAGAGAGCGGTGTTGCCCTGAGGTAAATGAAAATAATACTAATAAAAGCAAGAACTTCATTAATTCATTTCAAGAAGTTCATAGGATAATTTACTTCTAAATTTACATTTGTAATGCGTTTTTATAGTTATATAATGATATTATATAAGCTGGAAAAAGAAAGCATTACCTACTGTACCGTAAAATAAAATAAATATTTAATCGATATACATACACACACACACACACACACACACACACACACACACACACACACACACACACACACACACATATATATATACAGATATATATATTGATACATGACGCAACTATCGTCTAATGAAGAATAATATAATCACTCCTTATTAAACCTGGATACAAAGACCGGAGAATATTTCCTAGAGAACTTTGAAGAGTTTAAGTAAAATGCCGATAGGGGTCGGCAGTCTCACCTATCCCTTCCATAGATAAAACAACCACTTCAGTTCAACCCTTTCAGCGAGTAACATGACACTTCATTTCAACCCTTCGATCAAGCAACATCAAGCGCTCCATCTCAAGCCATGAAAGAAGATTGACCATCGCGGGGGGAAGGATATATTGATTTTAATTTATTCATTATGTTATTTTATATTGAGATTAATCTGTTTATTATATTATTTCTATTGAGATGGATTTGTCCATTACATTGTTTACAAATTGGAATCAATTTGTTTATATCATTGCTGTCAATTGGGGTTAATAATAAATCAATGTTAGTGAAATGTATTTTGCCTTATCTATAGATTACCTGATGTTTATACATATTTATATTCAAATGATAAAAGGTTTATTAATGGTTAATAAAAGTAATTAATCAATTCAAGGTAAGATTTTCAATTTAGCTTAAGTAATTTATTCCAGTTCTTATCAGTGAATATTTATAATTAAAATCTGCCCATTTAAACCCGTATATACCTTAGATAAGCGGAAGTAATGAGTATTAATTAACAAAATAAATTTTTATCACTGGTAGGAATGGAATAATATATATATATATATATATATATATATATATATATATTGCTACGGCCACACAGAGGAAGACGGAAGCAAGGAATTAGCGCCTTGAGCCGTCGACGGGAGAAGTTAAAATATGATTAGGACCTTCTCAGCATAGTAGAACCGCCTCCGCTTTGTCGGAAAAGATTAAGAAGGTTCCAGAACAGTCTCCACCCTTCCGTGTTCTAGAATGTTCGACCTTGCCTATTTAAATACCTCCCTCGCCTAGAGCGAGTCGGTCTGAGAGTAGACCAGGCACGGTGATGATCTGTAATAAGTGAGTGTCAGTGTGATAAACTGTTCAGTGTTGAACCGGCCGGTGTAATAAGTGTATCAATGAACAGTGACAGTCTCGCGAGTGTAATAAACTGTTTCTGTTTGTTACTGTGTCAGTTTGTCATACTTAGAGAATCTTACGGTCGGTGGACTAGTGAACTGTAAGTGTTAATTACTATTTATAAATTGTAGTGTAATTTTATAATATTCATACAAACTTATGTAACTAGTTAAGTCATTTAGAATTAGTAATATCTTAGATTATTGTAATAATTAAATAGGAGTTAGGCCTAGATAATAAATATTCAGAATATGGTTATTGTCAATTTATATTAGTTTAATAATTTAATTGTTAATAATTTCCTTGTATCCTTTTTATAACTTTTGTTAATAAATATTAGTATCTTCAATTAAGGAATTGTTTAATTCATTTTAATACCCAGTAGCCCGTAACAATATATATATATATATATATATATATATATATATATATATATATATATATATATATATATATATATAAAAACTTATAATGTATATGTAAAACTATCGCATAAAATCTCACTTTTTTGTACATTGACTATAGTTGCAATATTTCTAAATGATTCTGACTCATCTATTAACGAAAATATCATATATACTCTGTCATGATAATTTAAAAGGCCCTAGCCCTTTTTTTCAAAAAACATGATGCTGCTAAGTCTAATTATTGTTTTAAAAAAGAAAGCTCCAAACTTAGACTTTTCATCCCTCTGCCCAAATGCCACAAACAAAATGAGTTAAACTTATTTACCGTAAAACGTATTGACTGTACCCTCCTGACCAATTTACAGTCTTCTAAGATATATTCAGTCAATAATTTCCACATCTATACGTATGAAAATTAATACCCAATACCTCCGGGTAAATGAAGTACCTATGATGTATGCATATATATTGATTTATAAATAAAATGTATATATAGTAAATTTATGTAAATTATGAAAATAAATGAGATTTGAAACAAAACATCTATATGTGCAAGTCGTCACCACTACCAAATTAGCACAGGCCTACGCACGATTAGCTCTACTTTATCCGATAATTAATAGAAAATCTAGATTAAAACCAGAAACAGCCTTATTAATTTATAAAACCATTCTTAGACCTCTATTAATATACGGTTGTGAAGTGTGGGGTGCAGTGTCAAAACTAAGAGAAACAAATTACTAACTTTCCATATTTAAATCCTACGAATCGCAGTAAACGCGCCTTGGTTTGTACGAAACAGTCAACTACACCGAAAGCTAAAACTAGAGACGACTGAAGAATTCATTATATTTTATTGTATTATAAAGTAATATTATATTCATTATAAAATAAACTTGAATAGCATGGGCAATCATTAAATTTTTATTTAAAATTTGTTTAAAAAGTGGCTACTTCGGGAAAAATAATGATTTACATTTTGGAAAGGTCTTATTGTTTTTCTCCAAATTCCTAGCCAATTAAGTAATATTAATTTTTTAAATAATACTTATAAATAATGCACTCGTTTCCACACCACCGCAGAGGTAGAGTGCCGGGGTGCGTTTTTTTTAATGTGGTATCCCCAGTAGGCCTAGTCCACAATCGTCTATGATCTTCAAGGTATAAAATCTTGATGGATTTGGAACTACTATTGATCGTTTGAGATCTAGTAGTATTTGACGAATGAACCTAATTACGATGAATAAACCTAAATTCGACGAATGAACATTAAAATACATATTATAATTGTTTGTACCGGAGCCTTTTTTAAGAATCTTATCCAAACAAATACTATTACTACTTCTATGAAGATTTCGGCTAAAGCTGTTGGGGTCCATTCATATCACTTGGATACAACCTCAACTGACAACAGCTCTGATAAGAGTAGGAAATGACTATTTAATTGTGTACAGTGTTTAGTGTGTAAACTACTGAAACCACACCGTAAAATGTAAGATGCAGCGGCTCACATATTATTTCTGAATGTCTGCGACTAGGCAAACCAAAATGCTTCAATTGCGAGGGAGTGCACGTCACTTCTTATAGTAAATGCTTCCATAAAAAAAAAAAAATAGAAGAAATAGCGACTAAAATTATATAGTATCTTAGTGTCCCTGGGCATGGAGCCTCTTCTAGTGGGCTAATCACTCGTAGGAGAGAATCATCGATTCAAATTCCACAATGATCTCTCGGATTAGGTCAGACACAATGGTTACGACAGAGCGCTTGAAAGAACATCTTATTTGGAACGTGGGATATAAAGACAAATATTAACTGGCAAAGATACTGAAATAGTGGAGGAGATGAAGGCCATCAGGGTAAAAATCCTATGAATTGGAGAAGATGGGAAGAAAGGGCAAGGATAAGTGAGGCTTGACAAAGACTATGTGCTTATTTACTCAGGAGAGGCGGCTGGACTGAGGGACAAGGAGGGCTTAGGCATGATCATGTCTGAAAGGTTGTTTGCCTAAGTAGAAGACTGGGAGCCAATATCTTCAAGAATAATAGTGGCGAACATGGAACTATCAATAGGAAAAGTAAGTGTTATGCAAATGTACACCCCAACAGATGACGCCGATGTTTAAGATAAGGAGAAATTCTATGAGGATCTAGAGAGAGAAGTTATAAGAGGTCAAAACCAAAACAGAGCGATCATTATAATGGGCCACTTATTATGTATCGTATATGTGTATATATATATATATATATATATATATATATATATATATATATATATATAGTATGTAAATATTTTATGAATAAACGGAGATATTGAAACAAATAAAACGACCTATTGATCATACTTCCCAACACCAACACAGATCACTTTACGAATGATACAGAGGTGAAGAAGACTAGGACTAATTTAGTTCAACAGTTTTGTGATTGTAATAATATAACCCTCCATTACATCTACGAACCATTCAAACTCTTAGGGTTACTTAACAGGGTACACCTAGCATAGACCGAATTATTAAGACTAATTTCACACGAAAAGAAAAAGTACACTTTTGAACAAAAATTAAGAATCGCAGTCTCGGCTTACAACAATACGGTAGATACAAATTTAAAACTAATTCCAAACGAAATAACCTTCGGAATTATACAAGATAATAATAAACAAACTGATATTGATATTACAGAACTATATGTTCAAAAAGATCATAATGAAGTACAAATCTTGCACGAATTAACACGTGAATAAATAACTAGTAAAAAAGAAAAAGGGACCGATAAATTCAATAAAAATCGAGAGGATCCACCTCAACTAACACCAAAAAGTCCTCAAAAACATCCAAGCAAAAATTAAAATCTGAGACAAATTTAGAAAAATTAACGTACTAGTCCAAGGAGCGCGTCAATTAAAAACTCGTGTTGGCATTGAACATTCGAAGACCTAACAAACGTAGGCATATTGCGAGAACCTTCCAAAATAAAATCCCACGGATCGCAGTAAACGCGCCTTGGTGTGTACCAAAACGTCAACTACACCGAGGTCTAAAACTAGAGAAGATAGAAGAATTTGCTAAAAAGTGTTACACTGAATTTAATAATTTAAAATAATAATTAAAATTTAAAAAATATGTTTATTTCACTCCCGTTGCAAATATAATCAATGTTACACTTTTCTGTGCAAATTCATTCATATCAAACCATTGGAGTTTCTTTTTTATCCCCACCAACAAATTTTTGGAAATTTATATTTTATAACATTTTCTTTCGTTCAATTTATCATCGAGTTTGCAGTCTGAAAAATACAGTATTCAAACATTCGTGCTTCATATCATTATTACACATAAAAAGAACTTATGTCTCAAACATATTTATTTTTGAATATGGGAAAATATTGTTGTAATATAAAACTCGATGACGAATTAAAACGAAAGAGGAAATTAGTTAATGCATGCTTAAGAAAGCATCGTAAAAATAGTTTTCACTAAATATTTATACATAAAAAAAATTTGTTTACTTACGTGAATTAGCTTCGTGATGGAGTTGTAACTTCTTCTGCAATTCTCAAACTCTATAAGACTCTTCAACCATTGGCGCTAAGGATTCTTTGATATTTCCCGAAATTCTCTTATACTAATTTTCTTGTTTTAAATTGACTATTCCATAAGAAAATCAGTTAACAAATGAGAAAAAATTTCGTTCTTTCTTTAATCTAAATATACTCAAGTATCATAGCAACAGAATAATCTTTATTTCATCGTTATTCGCTTAACAAATTTTGAAAGAAAATGTTAGGAATATTTTCAGCAATACGACCATGGGTTGCAGATCTGGGGATTGTTGGTGGAAATCCCTTGCAAGTTCACCCCGGCTAAGTCCAATGGAGTCACTGATCAACAATGTGAGCGCCCCCCCCCCTCCTCAGGCTTGCTTGAGAGATGTAGCGTAGGTTGGAACGCCCTACTAACATTATGTGTTACTTAAAAAATATCTGTAGATATTTAAAAGTAATGGATCTTTCTAAGGTAAAACGCTCGTTATCCGAAGGTAAACTATTCCCCCGTTCGGATCTCCGGGCGGTGAATGCTTCAGGGGATTCATGGTGCAAGTGGAAATATAGACATTGACGTACAGATAAACTCACTAAGAATCACTTTTACTCACTTTTAAGCATTCACAGGTAGATAGGGAAGATCGATTTTTAATAATAATAATAAATCAATATTGATGAAATAAATGGAGTAAGAAAGAAAATGTTAGTTAAGATGACTAAAAGAGAGGTACCTAGATGTTAACTGTACTTTAGTGATACGTATTTTTATTTACTATACATATTTCAATATTATACCTTAGAGTACACAGGCTTGTAAGAAAATGTTCTTTTTTAATTAAGAATTTTAAATATTCTTTTAGCAAGAGGAATACCTAATAAACTCAACATCACCAATAATACCAGTAGTTATATTAAATTATAGCAAAACTAAGTTCACAGCATGTCCTAGAGTGAGCAACATCGCCTCTGTGACATTCTTTCATACTATAACTTTCAACGTACATATATGACCTTTTACATAGTTAGAGTTTGTGTTTCGGTGAAGTGAAATGTGAAGTTTCGTAGTAAATTACTGACTCATAACTTGACAGTATTAATTAGAAAATTGAGTGATTCAAGAGACAGGAGTTCGTTATCTTGTGTATAGGCTGCAGCTGGTCCATTCCCACCCACAACATACGGTAGAAATCTTATCAGTTACCAGTACGGCCCCGGCAACGAATGAGGTTGAACTGTGCTTTTGCCAGATCAGGTCTTTTACGATCTTTTTTATTTTTATTTATCTTTTCCTCTCTGGGTTTTACCATTTTTCCTTTATTTATTTCAGCTCCCGTATATTGAATATAGCAAATATGAAATTCCACCACCAAGTATTGTCTAGGAGGTGCCAAGAGAAGCCGATCCCTAGAATCAACCTCCAGAAATAGCCCTAAAACCTAAACCTAACACAAGGCGTAAAGTTGATATTCCTCCTAAGACTCCTAATTAAAATACAGAACCCAAGCCAGGGCCATCGAATCAAAATACCCATTCAGGAGCATATACCGAGTTGGTTGAAGACTCACCGTTCTATTCACCCAAAATATTTCAGCCCCTGACAAGTCTCCCTAGTGAAGCAATGCAGTCCACATCGGCTCCTAAGGTGCAGAGGCCACCGCCACTTTTCGTACGAAGTATAAAAAACTTTAAACTTTTCTGCACTAATTGAACAAGGCAGTAAGCTCTGGAAAATACTATTGCACTAGTAGGAAGAATGACACCCATATCCAATCAGATACGCCCGAGACATACCGGCGAATAGTGAAATATTTAATGGAGACCAGGGTTGATTACCACGCCTACCAATTAAAGGAGCAAAGATCCATCAGAGTGGTGTTCAGAAAATTGCATCCCACTACCTCTGTTGACGTTATAGAAGAAGAGCTCACCGCCATAAGCTTCAAAGTTAGACAAATAACAAATGTCTACAAGAACAATACTGGGCATCCTGGGGCAGGCAACAAAATTCCACTCCCTCTTTTCTTCATAAACTTGGAACCCTACCCGGGGTCGAAAAAATCTATGAGGTAACTGGACTTTACTATGCTCAGGTTCAAGTCGAAAAACCTTACCTGAAGAAATACATTGTGCAATGTCATAATTGTCAAGCATACGGGCACACTAGGCGCTACTGTCATCATACTCCAAGGTGTGTCAAATGCGGAAAACCGCATAAAACTGAAGAGTGTGTCAACCCGCGAGAAACACCTACTGTTTGCGCATTATTTCTTCAAGGACACCCAGCCAATTATAAAGGTTGTCAAACCTACAAAAATAATACGTCGGCCCAGCGACGAAGTGAGAGCGTCATGAAGACAGCCTTCAAAAATTGCAGATGGAACTGTTTCCTATGCCCAAATGTCCTGTGGTCAGCAAACAAATAGTCTCAGGGCTACACTGCAACCCGAACCCCCAAAACCACAAATCAACCCTTTAGAACCACAATATTCCATGAATCAAACTCCAAATGACCCGCACCAAATCCGTCATATCCCCTTCCTTCAAATGCTACTGATCTCACGACACTTCTCACACCATTCCTCAACAAATCTTATCTCCCATCCCTTTCCTGTCCAACAACATCCTTAAATGACATCCACCTTATCCATTCTCCTTTGGAATGCGAATGGTATTCGGAACCACACTGACGAACTAACATCATTGAAAAAATGTAGCCTTAATCACAGAAACTCGACTGACCAGTAAACGGCATCTCAACGTAAGACAGTACCAAACCTACCGGACTGACCATCCTCATGGAAAAGCTCACGGTGGTTCTGCTGCCATAGTCTATCGATCCCTTTCCCAACACTCATCTCCTTCAATCTACTATAATGCTTGTTTGTTTGTTCATTTAACGTCACTTTCTGCTGCTATGGCTAATCGGACGATGCTACAGTAGGAGCTCTAAATTTTGCCTATCCAGGTTTAATTAGGATAGGGATTTTTAACGAGTACCTGACATTGCACAGGCTCGGGACCCCCATTTAACGTCCCTTCCGAAGGACGGCGTAACTAAGGATTTTTTACTCCCTTAAAAAATCCTAGGGTCACCTGTCGGGCTACGAACCCGCGATCTTGGGCTTACTCTACTATACTACTGTTACAATCAAAACCATTTCCTTTTCCATCATCATAGCATCGGTTTACTGCCCTCCTAATAAATCCATCTCCAATTTTCAATTCAGCTCTTTCCTGAACTCCTTAGCGATCCATTTCCTTTTAGGTGAAGACTTTAATGCGAAACATCAACGATGGGGCTCAAGAACTACTAATTTCTGAGGCCGCATGCCTCACTTAACGCTACAATTATTTCTCCCGGGACCCTTACATATTGGCCCACTGATCCAAAAAGAAATCCTGATCTCGACTTTTTCATCCATGCTGGTTTAGGTCCCCTAAACTACTCCATAGAACGCCTTGATGAACTGTCCTCAGATCGCAGTCCTTTGATCCTAATTCTTTCTAAAGCCCCAATATCCAAACTTCCTCCACCATCATTTATTAGGGGACCAGTTGACTGGAACCTATTTCACCAGCTTGTATTCCCCACCATTGACCTCAGAGTTCCCATAAAAAAAAACCTTAACAAACGAAGACTCGAAGCTATGATACGTTTAAGGCGAATGGTACCTTCAAACTGAGAGTAAAATGGAATCAAAATTTGGAAATACCCAATAGACAGATACCTGGAATTGCCATCCTGGAAAATACGGTATTCGTGACGGAGAACCGCCAAAACAAACCTTTTGGCCAAAACAAAGCTCATTTTGGCAATAAAATTACATCGTCTCATGGATTTAAAAAAAAAATATTGGCTACTAATAATAACGATACTTTTTATAATAAATAAATAAATAATAAGCAATAGTGATTTTATTACCGGCGAAAGACCAATTTCCCCGCATCTCCCCTTAGTATTAATAAATAAATAAGTAAAAAAAAATAGTGAACAAGTTTTGACTTATTATCAATATAATCTGTAATTAGTCAATTATCACATATGTAGAAACGAAAATAAATTATGAAATTAGTTAACAGTAAAGGGTGGTTGAAATAACATTTTCTGAGATCGCCTCCTAATACATGATTTTTCAGGAGCAACTTTGCAAAAAAAAACCTCGACCAATGTTCGGGCAAATATGGGTTCTTTGATGGATATATCTACACCATAAAGTAAAGGCAATCGACGTAAATGATTGAAATCGGAGGGGGAAAAACAGCTATAGCGTTTTAAAGAGTGTAGCGTGCGGTGGCGGACAGACATATTTTGTATTACAACCCAAATTCTACGTGTCTTGGAACGTGAATACCAAACGTTTGAGGTAGGGTTAAAATCTATTTTTTAATGCTCAATAATTCCATAGCTTTCAAAAAATAATTAACCAATAAAAACATGATTTTAATCATTTGATGTTTTGTGCAGGTTACTATTTCGGCGAATAACTTTTTCCTTTAAAAATGATAGCAAAAACTGATGCCCCAAGAAAGGCTTCTGTGTAGCGTATTAGAAGAGTAAGAGTCGGGATATCTGTATTCAACTAAAAAAGTATCAAGTAAAAGTATCAGATACGAAAAGAAAAGTATCAGTATCACTTGTATTCAGATACAGGAAAATCCAGTATCTACCCATGATTAGTACTGTTACATGGACAACGGTTGTGCAGGGAGGTGACATCCTAGATCACGCTCAACCCACCACATAGTCCCCCCTTATTTTGTATTGCAATGTGGAGTCAGCAGAAATATGTTTTTTTTTAATAATTTATTCAATGAAATTTACAACTGCATTATGTTAACACAACAAGTAAATGGTATGGATGGTTACTAGAAAAACGCTTTAAGCTCCCAATTAATCACAACTGTGCCTACGGAGTTAGCTTGCTAGACCCCGTAGCCGATCCCAAGCCCGGATAAAACAGGAGGGTTGGGCGTAGGGCAAAAACCCTACCCTATAAAACACAACAGTGGAGAAACCACTGACAGCTTTGTTCATGGAAAAAGTGCAGGTAAATACAATCCCCAGAGGGACCCGATCGGATGCGGGGGGGTCCCAACCAGCGCTTACTGTAAGCAAACTGAGAGAGGAAAAGAGAAGGAGAAGGGGAGAGAGGAAAAGGCGGATATTGCGAGTAGGAACATGGAATGGCCGAAGCCTTTTGCAAGCGGGAGCCAGCAAAGATCTGGAGACCCAATTAGAAAAGTATAGAGTGGATGTAGCAGCACTACAGGAAATTCGTTGGAAGGACAGTGACCTAGTCTCATTGAATAAATATATAATTATAAATAGTGGGAACAAGACCAACCAATACGGAAGTGAATTTATAATAAAAAATTCCCTGAAGCAGGCTTTGATAAACTAATCACTGGTTAGTGAAAGATTTTGTAGCGTCAGGCTCAAAGGAAGATTTACCAACATATCCTTAATCAGCGTGCATGCTCCTACAGAAGAGAAGGGTGAATCTGAAAAAGAGGAATTCTACAGTGAACTGGAAAGGATGTATAGCTCAGTGCCCAACTATGATGTAAAAATAGTAATCGGAGACTTGAATGCCAAAATAGGAAAGGAAGAAGAATTCAGGCCCACGATAGGGGAACACAGTCTTCACAATATTACAAATAATAACGGTGAAAGGCTAATAAATTTTGCAACGTCCAACGGTATGAAAATAATGAGCACAATGTTTGAACATAAAGAAACGTGGATCTCCCCAGATGGTCTTACAAAGAATCAAATAGATCATGTGCTCATTGACTCGAGGCATTCATCCGCTGTTCTAGACTGCAAAAGCTACCGAGGTGCAAGCTGTAACAGTGACCATTACTTAGTCTTAAGCAAAATAAAACAGAGGATAAATTGCGGATTAAAAAAGACTAGTGAAAGACAGGCGGACCCGGTGGATATAGAAAAGTTGGTCACGGAAAAGCGAAGAAGAGAAGAAATGAGAAAGGAATTTCAAGAAGAATCTGAAAATTGTTCAGTAGACGAAAAATGGAAATTCTTAAAGAAGCAATGAATAATGTCGTCCATAAAGTAGTGAGACCAAAGAAGAAGGTACCGAGAAATGAATGGTACGATAACGAATGTGAAGAATTATTTATAATTATTTAAAAATAAAAAAATTGACCAATAATTATAAATAGTAATATGACGTAAGTCAATAAGATCCTAAAATTAAATTAATGTTCAAAGAATTTCGTTCTAGTGTATTCATCGCAAAAATTGCGAGAGCACGAGGACATGGGATCGGATAAGAGAAAAGATTTGTCCTCTGCCGGCCGGCGGCCTTGGTGGCTCAATTGATAGAGCGCTGTCATGGAAAGACAAAGGTTCCGGGTTCGAATCCCGGCCGAGGGCCTATCTTTTCTCTTTAAACATAAAAATAATTAAAAAATTGACCAATAATAATAAAAAATTATAAATAGTAATATGACGTAAGTCAATAAGATCCTAAAATTAAATTAATGTTCAAAGAACTTCGTCCTAGTGTATTCATCGCAAACATTGCGAGAGCACGAGGACATGGGATCGGATAAGAGAAAAGATTTGTCCTCTGCCGGCAGGCGCCCTTGGTCGCTCAAATGGTAGAGCGCTGTCATGGAAAGACAAAGGTTCCGGGTTCGAATCCCGGCCGAGGGCCTATCTTTTCTCTTTAAACATAAAAATAATTAAAAAATTGACCAATAATAATAAAAAATTATAAATAGTAATATGACGTAAGTCAATAAGATCCTAAAATTAAATTAATGTTCAAAGAACTTCGTCCTAGTGTATTCATCGCAAACATTGCGAGAGCACGAGGACATGGGATCGGATAAGAGAAAAGATTTGTCCTCTGCCGGCAGGCGGCCTTGGTGGCTCAATTGGTAGAGCGCTGTCATGGAAAGACAATGGTTCCGGGCTCGAATCTCGGCCGAGGGCCTATCTTTTCTCTTTAAACATAAAAATAATTAAAAAATTGACCAATAATAATAAAAAATTATAAATAGTAATATGACGTAAGTCAATAAGATCCTAAAATTAAATTAATGTTCAAAGAACTTCGTCCTAGTGTATTCATCGCAAACATTGCGAGAGCACGAGGACATGGGATCGGATAAGAGAAAAGATTTGTCCTCTGCCGGCAGGCGGCCTTGGTGGCTCAATTGGTAGAGCGATGTCATGGAAAGACAATGGTTCCGGGCTCGAATCTCGGCCGAGGGCCTATCTTTTCTCTTTAAACATAAAAATAATTAAAAAATTGACCAATAATAATAAAAAATTATAAATAGTAATATGACGTAAGTCAATAAGATCCTAAAATTAAATTAATGTTCAAAGAACTTCGTCCTAGTGTATTCATCGCAAACATTGCGAGAGCACGAGGACATGGGATCGGATAAGAGAAAAGATTTGTCCTCTGCCGGCAGGCGCCCTTGGTGGCTCAATTGGTAGAGCGCTGTCATGGAAAGACAATGGTTCCGGGCTCGAATCTCGGCCGAGGGCCTATCTTTTCTCTTTAAACATAAAAATAATTAAAAAATTGACCAATAATAATAAAAAATTATAAATAGTAATATGACGTAAGTCAATAAGATCCTAAAATTAAATTAATGTTCAAAGAACTTCGTCCTAGTGTATTCATCGCAAACATTGCGAGAGCACGAGGACATGGGATCGGATAAGAGAAAAGATTTGTCCTCTGCCGGCAGGCGGCCTTGGTAGCTCAAATGCTAGAGCGCTGTCATGGAAAGACAATGGTTCCGGGCTCGAATCTCGGCCGAGGGCCTATCTTTTCTCTTTAAACATAAAAATAATTAAAAAATTGACCAATAATAATAAAAAATTATAAATAGTAATATGACGTAAGTCAATAAGATCCTAAAATTAAATTAATGTTCAAAGAACTTCGTCCTAGTGTATTCATCGCAAACATTGCGAGAACACGAGGACATGGGATCGGATAAGAGAAAAGATTTGTCCTCTGCCGGCAGGCGCCCTTGGTGGCTCAATTGGTAGAGCGATGTCATGGAAAGACAATGGTTCCGGGCTCGAATCTCGGCCGAGGGCCTATCTTTTCTCTTTAAACATAAAAATAATTAAAAAATTGACCAATAATAATAAAAAATTATAAATAGTAATATGACGTAAGTCAATAAGATCCTAAAATTAAATTAATGTTCAAAGAACTTCGTCCTAGTGTATTCATCGCAAACATTGCGAGAGCACGAGGACATGGGATCGGATAAGAGAAAAGATTTGTCCTCTGCCGGCAGGCGGCCTTGGTAGCTCAAATGCTAGAGCGCTGTCATGGAAAGACAATGGTTCCGGGCTCGAATCTCGGCCGAGGGCCTATCTTTTCTCTTTAAACATAAAAATAATTAAAAAATTGACCAATAATAATAAAAAATTATAAATAGTAATATGACGTAAGTCAATAAGATCCTAAAATTAAATTAATGTTCAAAGAACTTCGTCCTAGTGTATTCATCGCAAACATTGCGAGAACACGAGGACATGGGATCGGATAAGAGAAAAGATTTGTCCTCTGCCGGCAGGCGGCCTTGGTGGCTCAAATCGTAGAGCGCTGTCATGGAAAGACAAAGGTTCCGCGTTCGAATCTCGGCCGAGGGCCTATCTTTTCTCTTTAAACATAAAAATAATTAAAAAATTGACCAATAATTATAAAAAATTATAAATAGTAATATGACGTAAGTCAATAAGATCCTAAAATTAAATTAATGTTCAAAGAACTTCGTTCTAGTGTATTCATAGCAAAAATTGCGAGAGCACGAGGACATGGGATCGGATAAAAGATTTGTCCTCTGCCGGCAGGCGGCCTTGGTGGCTCAAATGGTAGAGCGCTGTCATGGAAAGACAATGGTTCCGGGCTCGAATCTCGGCCGAGGGCCTATCTTTTCTCTTTAAACATAAAAATAATTAAAAAATTGACCAATAATTATAAAAAATTATAAATAGTAATATGACGTAAGTCAATAAGATCCTAAAATTAAATTAATGTTCAAAGAACTTCGTCCTAGTGTATTCATCGCAAACATTGCGAGAGCACGAGGACATGGGATCGGATAAGAGAAAAGATTTGTCCTCTGCCGGCAGGCGCCCTTGGTGGCTCAATTGGTAGAGCGATGTCATGGAAAGACAAAGGTTCCGCGTTCGAATCTCGGCCGAGGGCCTATCTTTTCTCTTTAAACATAAAAATAATTAAAAAATTGACCAATAATTATAAAAAATTATAAATAGTAATATGACGTAAGTCAATAAGATCCTAAAATTAAATTAATGTTCAAAGAACTTCGTTCTAGTGTATTCATAGCAAAAATTGCGAGAGCACGAGGACATGGGATCGGATAAAAGATTTGTCCTCTGCCGGCAGGCGGCCTTGGTGGCTCAAATGGTAGAGCGCTGTCATGGAAAGACAATGGTTCCGGGCTCGAATCTCGGCCGAGGGCCTATCTTTTCTCTTTAAACATAAAAATAATTAAAAAATTGACCAATAATTATAAAAAATTATAAATAGTAATATGACGTAAGTCAATAAGATCCTAAAATTAAATTAATGTTCAAAGAACTTCGTCCTAGTGTATTCATCGCAAACATTGCGAGAACACGAGGACATGGGATCGGATAAGAGAAAAGATTTGTCCTCTGCCGGCAGGCGGCCTTGGTGGCTCAAATCGTAGAGCGCTGTCATGGAAAGACAAAGGTTCCGCGTTCGAATCTCGGCCGAGGGCCTATCTTTTCTCTTTAAACATAAAAATAATTAAAAAATTGACCAATAATTATAAAAAATTATAAATAGTAATATGACGTAAGTCAATAAGATCCTAAAATTAAATTAATGTTCAAAGAACTTCGTTCTAGTGTATTCATAGCAAAAATTGCGAGAGCACGAGGACATGGGATCGGATAAAAGATTTGTCCTCTGCCGGCAGGCGGCCTTGGTGGCTCAAATGGTAGAGCGCTGTCATGGAAAGACAATGGTTCCGGGCTCGAATCTCGGCCGAGGGCCTATCTTTTCTCTTTAAACATAAAAATAATTAAAAAATTGACCAATAATAATAAAAAATTATAAATAGTAATATGACGTAAGTCAATAAGATCCTAAAATTAAATTAATGTTCAAAGAACTTCGTCCTAGTGTATTCATCGCAAACATTGCGAGAGCACGAGGACATGGGATCGGATAAGAGAAAAGATTTGTCCTCTGCCGGCAGGCGGCCTTGGTGGCTCAATTGGTAGAGCGATGTCATGGAAAGACAATGGTTCCGGGCTCGAATCTCGGCCGAGGGCCTATCTTTTCTCTTTAAACATAAAAATAATTAAAAAATTGACCAATAATAATAAAAAATTATAAATAGTAATATGACGTAAGTCAATAAGATCCTAAAATTAAATTAATGTTCAAAGAACTTCGTCCTAGTGTATTCATCGCAAACATTGCGAGAGCACGAGGACATGGGATCGGATAAGAGAAAAGATTTGTCCTCTGCCGGCAGGCGGCCTTGGTGGCTCAATTGGTAGAGCGATGTCATGGAAAGACAATGGTTCCGGGCTCGAATCTCGGCCGAGGGCCTATCTTTTCTCTTTAAACATAAAAATAATTAAAAAATTGACCAATAATAATAAAAAATTATAAATAGTAATATGACGTAAGTCAATAAGATCCTAAAATTAAATTAATGTTCAAAGAACTTCGTCCTAGTGTATTCATCGCAAACATTGCGAGAGCACGAGGACATGGGATCGGATAAGAGAAAAGATTTGTCCTCTGCCGGCAGGCGCCCTTGGTGGCTCAATTGGTAGAGCGATGTCATGGAAAGACAATGGTTCCGTGCTCGAATCTCGGCCGAGGGCCTATCTTTTCTCTTTAAACATAAAAATAATTAAAAAATTGACCAATAATTATAAAAAATTATAAATAGTAATATGACGTAAGTCAATAAGATCCTAAAATTAAATTAATGTTCAAAGAACTTCGTCCTAGTGTATTCATCGCAAACATTGCGAGAACACGAGGACATGGGATCGGATAAGAGAAAAGATTTGTTCTCTGCCGGCCGGCGGCCTTGGTGGCTCAAATGGTAGAGCGCTGTCATGGAAAGGCAAAGGTTCCGCGTTCGAATCTCGGCCGAGGGCCTATCTTTTCTCTTTAAACATAAAAATAATTAAAAAATTGACCAATAATTATAAAAAATTATAAATAGTAATATGACGTAAGTCAATAAGATCCTAAAATTAAATTAATGTTCAAAGAACTTCGTTCTAGTGTATTCATAGCAAAAATTGCGAGAGCACGAGGACATGGGATCGGATAAGAGAAAAGATTTGTCCTCTGCCGGCAGGCGCCCTTGGTGGCTCAATTGGTAGAGCGATGTCATGGAAAGACAATGGTTCCGGGCTCGAATCTCGGCCGAGGGCCTATCTTTTCTCTTTAAACATAAAAATAATTAAAAAATTGACCAATAATTATAAAAAATTATAAATAGTAATATGACGTAAGTCAATAAGATCCTAAAATTAAATTAATGTTCAAAGAACTTCGTCCTAGTGTATTCATCGCAAACATTGCGAGAACACGAGGACATGGGATCGGATAAGAGAAAAGATTTGTCCTCTGCCGGCAGGCGGCCTTGGTGGCTCAAATGGTAGAGCGCTGTCATGGAAAGGCAAAGGTTCCGCGTTCGAATCTCGGCCGAGGGCCTATCTTTTCTCTTTAAACATAAAAATAATTAAAAAATTGACCAATAATTATAAAAAATTATAAATAGTAATATGACGTAAGTCAATAAGATCCTAAAATTAAATTAATGTTCAAAGAACTTCGTTCTAGTGTATTCATAGCAAAAATTGCGAGAGCACGAGGACATGGGATCGGATAAAAGATTTGTCCTCTGCCGGCAGGCGGCCTTGGTGGCTCAAATGGTAGAGCGCTGTCATGGAAAGACAATGGTTCCGGGTTCGAATCCCGGCCGAGGGCCTATCTTTTCTCTTTAAAAATAAAAATATTTAAAAATCAAAAAATTTACCAAAATTAATAAAAAATTAAAATCCTTCTAACTTTTCTACTGCAGTGAGGCTGGCTGCTAGTTTGAAGGATGAATAACGTCTTGAGATATTCTAAGATAAAAGGTAAGTGGTTATGATTGAAGAGTTTATTAGATAATGCTGAAGTGATACATTTATTTAGTGCCAAATCTGAAAAAAACTGAAATCTGGATATCTGGGTTCTATCTTGGAACCTAATCTCGATTAAGGAGAATTTTTTTTCTTGTTCAATTACAAAGATTCAATTACAAACATACTAAACCAAATGATTTATTGAAAATTATTGAAAATGATAGGGATTTTTGGTGCTTCTCCGTTCTCTTGGCTCCATCCTAGCTAATTTTGGGAAATTTAATCTATGGTTTATTTCTTTCTGATACCATTGACAGGTACATTACTGCTATTGGCACTACTATTATTTATGTTTTGAACCATATAAATAAGTTATGTATTGCATCTTTACAATTTATGTAGAAATATTATTTATTGTAAAACAATAAGATTAAAAAAAAATCTCCTTTTAATCATGCACTGAGTAGGTCAGCGATAAGTATTTTGTTATCGAAAGATAAGTTTGGACGGAAATTAGATGCTTCCAATGTTTTAAGGAATTATTATTATATTATATCAATTAGCCAGTGAGAACCTGATAAACTCTACGCAACCTTCATTTCATACTTTTTTGCTCCATCCTTCATTTTAATACAGACCTTTGGCGCCATTGGACAATAATTGCGTCATTGGACAGAGCACTCTTTTCCTCACCCCAGAAAAAATATTTTTTTCTGTTATAGAATGACAAGAAAGATAGAATAATAGAATGATAAACATTTGAAGGATATAATGTTATTTAAAACATAGGTACCATAATTATTTTGCTAGCAAGCTTTGATTTTGCAAGACAATATACCAAACTTCAAAGTTTGATGTTAACACAGTTTTATATATTTTAGTAGGTCATTAATTCAATTCAATTCATTATATCGAATAATTGCAGGCCATAAATCTTAGTAAAAAAATGTTTCGTACATAACAAAACTTAAAGTACGACTTAACTGTTGTTGTTTGTTCATTTATTGTCACATTTTGCTGCTATGGCTAATCGGACGATGCTATATTGGGAGCTCTAAAGTTTGCCTATCCAGGTTTAATTAGGATAGGGATTTTTTAACGAGTACCTGACATCGTACAGGCTCGGGATCCCCGTTTAACGTCCCTTCTGAAGGACGGCGTAACTAAGGAATTTTTACTCCCTTTAAAAGGGAGTCTTCCGCGTCTTCGGTCCTTCCTCCTCCGGATCTTCTCAGAGACTCCATCTCAAAGTGGAGTCCTCGACCCCACTCTTTTCTTATCTCATCGTCCACCTTAACCATGAGGGTATGACCCTTTTTGCCTGACCTTTTTCCTTTTCAAACCAAAATCGCTCACAAAAACATATTTGCAATTGTAATGCCGCCCGATACGATACATAGCATTATCTCCTTAATTTCTTCCCTTTCGGGAAGTGCCTCTTCATCTACTTCGCCTTCAGTACACTCCATTCTCTCTTTACCTTACCCCTCAGATAATTTCGGAAATCCGATTTCCTAGATACAACATTTTGTGCTACCACATCATTCTTTATATTTAACTCATTCATATTTAAAATTTTTATATTTCCCATAACCCAAACGTTGGCCTGTTCTTTTTTCATATTAGGGATGCACGGTATTTTCCTTGATGGAAATTGTTTTAGTTGTGATCTAAAACACAAAGAGAGTTCTAACCGACACACATCTTCCACTTTTACATTCTCTGATTAGTTTTTTATTTAAGTTTTATTAACCGTTAGTGAGACTGAATGATGGGTGAATACTATTTTTAAGTCATAATAATGACGGATCCCTTATGAAACATTTTCTCTTTCAGTTTCATTCCTCCCCAAGGCATTTAAATGTTCACTATTTTTTTTTAAACTGTTTTAATCTAATATATATTATAAAATGCTTTGTTCGTACGTGAAGAAACTGTTTTCTCTATCACCACCAACCCCAATCACCTTCCCTTTGGGGTGGTAAATACCCCTTGGTCTCCAAGTGGTATTAAGGGAGTTTGGTTGCGGTGGGTGGATGTATGGGGGGGGGGGCACGGGGGCAAGGGCCCCTCCCGACAGTTTTTAGGTACTTTGGAGAATCCATTATAGTACATAATTAAAGGCAAATCACATGATGATAGTTCTTAAAATAACAAAAAGAACATGAGTGACACTATTGTTTTGATATTCTACTAATATTATAAATGCGAAAGTGTGTATGTTTGTCTCTTTTTCACGCAAAACCTACAGAACGGATTTGGATGAAACTTTACAGTAATATAGGTTATACACAAGAATACCACATAGGCTACAGCAAGGGAGGATTTATGGGGGGGCACGGGGGCAAGGGCCCCACCTCAACAGTTTTTTAGATACTGTGGAGAATCCATTATAGTACATAATAAAAAGGAAAATAACATGATCATAGTTGTTAAAATATCAGAAACAACATGAGTGAACCTGTTGTTTTGATATCCTACTATCCTACTAATATTATAAATGCGAAAGTTTGTATGTTTGTCTCTCTTTCACGCAAAAACTACTGAAAGGAGTTGGATGAAACTTTACAGTAATATATGTTACACATCAGAATAACACATAGGCTACAGCAAGGGCAGATTTATGGGGGGCACGGGAGCACGTGTTCCCCTCCCTTCCCCCCCCCCCCGACAGTTTTTTAGGTACTGTTGAAAATCCATTATAGTACATAATTAAAGGCAAATCACATGATAATAGTTGTTAAAATAACAGAAAGAACATGTGTGAAACTATCGTTTTGATATCCAACTAATCTTACTAATATTATAAATGTGAAAGTTTGTATGTTTGTCTCTCTTTCACGCAAAAACTATTGCACGGATTTGGATGAAACTTTGCTGTAATATAGATTTTACATCAGAATAACACAAAGGCTACAGCAAGGGAGGATTTATGATGGGGCATGGGTTTTTTTATGTTCACAGTTTTTTGTGTTCTGTGGAAAAGCCATTACTAGTACATAATTAAAGACAAATCAGGAACTTAGCAATTTGAAATTTGCAGATAGGTTCTTTTTTTTCTTTCTTCTTCTAGATTTCAGGAGATGAAAAGGCACAAGAATTTTCTGAAAAACCTTTACAAATAGGAGAAGGTCCCTATTCAATAGACGAAAATACTGGCCAAATAACATTAACTAATGAGTTATGTAATGTTGTTGAAACACCTGAAAAACTTATTAATGAAGTATATCCAAATATTGTTGAAAATTATACCAATTCAGAATGGTTACGTGACCGAATTATTCTAGCTACGAAGAACGACATTGTCAACGACATCATCCAGGAATTGATTCCGTCGGAACAGAACATTTACATGTCAATTGATACAATGACTGATGAGCTAGAAAGTGTCAAATTTCCTACTGAATTTTTAAATTCATTCAATCTTCCAGGCATGCTATTGCACTGTCTTAAATTAAAAATTGGTTCACCAGTTATTTTATTACGAAATCCGAACTCGCCTAGACACTGTAATGGTACGAGACTCTGCATCAAACAACTACAAAATAGCGTCATCGAAGCCAGTATAATGACTGGTAAAGGAAAAGGAAAGGTAGTATTTATACCTTTAATATCAAATGGATTGCCCTTTACTTTTAAACGCTTACAGTTCCCGGTTAAGTTGGCTTACAGCATGACTATTAACAAAGCACTGGGCCAAACATTCCAGTATTGTGGAGTTGACTTAAGGGAACCATGCCTTGCACACGGCCAATTATATGTAGGATCACCTCGAAATTCGTTTATTTACAGTCCGAACAACAAAACTATAAATGTAGTGTATAAGCAAGTGTTGTAAAAATACATTCAAAACAAAAAATAATACTAAAATAAAAAATGTAAATGTATAATATATGTCAATATATAACTAATAACCAATAAGTTGTTGAGGTGTTTCAACAACATACATAACTCATTAGTTAATGTTACAACATGTAATATGTATATGAATAATATACTATGTAAATAATTATGTAAATAAAACATAAATTCTTCATTTACTAAACTTTTTCTTAAAATTATTTCAATTCGTTAATTAGTTTACTCTACATACACCGCATGTATAATGGCCGAATAAGTCTCCAAATATCGAAAATAGAAATCTATATCTATGTTAAAAAATGTATCCTCATATATTTTTTATGCCATTAAACATGCAATGTATTTTAACCCGAGCAAGGCCGGGTTTCGCTGCTAGTAACTACTTAAATATTTTTATTAAACGAATAATCGAATAAAATATAAGTTTTTTTTTTGGGGGGGGGGGAGAAATGTATTGGATACGTAAGAAAACAGACAGAAGAAATAAGGGAAAGGTTATACTTAACCAGATTGTCGTTTTATCACAGGTCCCGAAAATATCACACGCTAGATGGATAGAAGAAAGACATACACTATTCTTGCTAATAATTGCTAATTATAAACTATTGAACTTCAAACATAGCATGCCTGCTCATACTGTAAAATAATTATTCATATTTTTAAAAATAACTTTCAAGGAAAATAATAATTTTAATACAAATTGAGTTTTTAGTCTATTAAATATGTTATCTTGAACATTTTATTCAAGTTAACATTTCTCTTACTTAAAAACGAATGATATTACTATTAGAAGAATGAATAGAATTATTCAATTATTAAATCAATTTGTAGCAAAAGTGAACATTTTTTAATT
Organism: Arma custos; assembly: GCA_037127475.1. Classification (NCBI taxonomy): domain Eukaryota; kingdom Metazoa; phylum Arthropoda; class Insecta; order Hemiptera; family Pentatomidae; genus Arma; species Arma custos. The sequence continues at coordinate 56,332 of JBBAGI010000141.1, read as the reverse complement.
TTCAAAAAAATTTTATTTTTATATAGGACATGTCAATAGTGTGGGTGATTTGTAAAATTGCCAATATGCCCTTTAAAATAAAAAAAAACCAACATTTTAATGGGTAAAAACACATTCTAGATCACCTATTGTACCAAACATTTCAGTATAATTCGCGTCATTTTTCCTTAAATATAAAAATTCATAACTTGCTTAATAGTAAGATATCAAAGTTAAAATTTTGACCCCACTTTGGCATCACATAGGTCTACATAATGTGCAAAAATGGGGACTTTTCATCCAGTCCCACCAAAGATATTGAACCTCAAAATTCCAAAAATTTCAAAAAAATGAAATTTTAAAAATTCATAAAGAAATAAGGACAACATTGCTGAAGCTCAAACTCAATTCTCAGTAAGTACTTTATGTTATCTAGCTACAAAAAACATTGTAACTCTGATAAATCATTCCTTCATGGTTTTTTGTAGTCTTAAAAATTGGAATTTCTGAATTCTAATCACTATACTTTGAAGAATATTTTGAGGTGTAAATAATGAATATATGGTTTAATGTGTAGGAACCAATGTTGTAGTGCAGAAAATTTTAAATAATAATGAACTCTATGCTATTAACATATGATGGATGCCAAAAGTAGGTGTGAGAACAGATGCGAAGAAAGGTGAAGGTGAAAAGGATGGAGATAAGATAAATATTAAGATGTGTACTAACCGAAACCGCTGCGTGTTTTATTCGGTTAGTACACATCTTAATATTTATCTTATCTCCATCCTTTTCACCTTCACCTTTCTTTGCACCTGTTCTCACGCCTACTTTTGGCATCCATCATATATTAATATCATAATCTTTCTCAATCTCATAGCATCAATCTTTTCTTTCTATATATGCTTGTATTATTACATTTTACCTATGTAACCTCTAGATGTCTGGTATCATATCCATATCTATAATTTAACTAGTTTTTTCTAAATCCTTCATACTCCACCACCTTTTTCTATATTTTAATCTTCTCATTTTGTATCTTTCCGTCTACCTCCCCATTTTTCTTTCCCTTTATATTATATTTACATTTTATCCTTTCTGTACATTCATTTTCTCTATTTTATATTAGTATTCTTTAATTATTATATCTGTCACTATTTGAATTTCTGTTCATCATCTACAATTTTATTTTTATCTATCTCTATCATATCTATTCACTATTTCATCATATCTAGTCACTATTTTAATTTCCACACTTGTACCACTTAACTACATTACTTGTCACTATATTCTTGTTACTGCAACGTTTTTATATATTTCTGTTTGTTTCTCTCTCTTAGCCGAAACGTCGGCACACAATAAATAAGTTACACTTATTCAGGTGTTTTTATTGACTGCACCCCCAACTATTTCTTCCTTATATTAGAAGATACAGTCGACCAATTCTTCTCTAAACAATCTCTGAATTGATCTCATATATGCCTGCCACCTTTCTTTTATTTGCTAAAATAAAATATGATTTCCTAAGCTACGCTATGGAAACAGATCTCTTAAAACTATTTTTCAAAGTATTTCTTGGTTTCATAAAGTAATAATTAGAAAGTAATTAAAAAGTAAACTAATATTATTATGATTGAATCAGAAAATTCACCTTTTTATCACTGACTTGAAACAATTATTGTTTATCCTAACAGACCAAAATGTAATTTGATTTTTTAAATAATAAACCAGAAATCATATATAAGGCAATACTAATACATTCAAAGAATGTAGCTGGTTAGATTTAAATTATTAGTAATTAGGGTGATATAATGATAACGATAATAATGATAAACATCTAAATACCTTTTCATTAAGTTGGTTAGTACTAAAAATAATATAGATTACTTAGTGGGAGCGGAGTGGCTCAGTGGTAGAGCATTGAGTTACCCTGCAGGATATCCTGGTTCAAATCCCGCTGCGGGAAAGACTTTTATTTAGTCTGTTTGCAGCCGGAGATGGATCATATAGGATTTATGACCCTCCTAGGGCTCACCCATTCTCTATAAAATATTATAAAAATAGGGTAGCCAAAATAAGAGGGAAAAATCTGGTAGTTGAGCGTGACCTAGGACAAGTCACCTCCTTGCAGAATCGTTGTCCATGAAAAAGTACAGTCTCTACCATGTTCTGAACCCAAGGCCCATTCACGGGTTGTAGACGTACAGTTTTTTTTTACTTAGTGTTATCTAACTTGCCAGTCAAATTTAAAAGGTATCTACGTTAGTTAATATTAAGTCTCTAATGCTTATGGTTTTGAGCGCGACCTAGGACAAGTCACCTCTTGCAGAACTGTTGTCCATGAAACAGTACTGTATCTTTCATGTATTGAACCTCAGACCCATTCATGGGTTGTAGTGGTACAGTATATGCTTATGGTTTCATTTGATATTATTATTTAAAACAAAATGTAAATTCATAGCATTTTCGATTATGAAAATCGAAGATATTTTTAAGTATGCACAGTAGAGCGTCAATTATCTGTATTAATTAATTAACGGAACTGTTTTTTTTTCAAATGTAATTTTAATTAATTTGATCAGATCATCCAGTTACTTATTTGTATTGCTAAAATAATTGTTATTTTAAATAAAATTTGAAGAAAAATGAAATGATTTTTTCCATGAATGTCAATAAGTGGGCCATAATCATTTCTCGGAAACAGGAAACAAATGAGCTTAGACTTCAATATGTATTTGTTTACTAAGAAATGTAAACCTAATTAGTAACTTCGTTCGTTTCTCTGAATCCCTTCCTATTCATTTGGTTCGCATTTATTTTTTAGTGAATTTCGATTATCCGAATTTTTGATGATTCGAACCACCCCTGACAACATTAGTTCGGATAATCGATGTTCCACTGTACTATAGTAAATAATCAATGTCTCTGCACCTGCGGGCCACGTTTGATCCACCTTGGACATTATTCTGGCCCACAAGATTAACCATACTTTTAAAAAATATATTTATTTATTTTATAATGGCTAAAGTAGTAAAAACAAATTTATTAAAAAAATAAATTATTTGGGCATAGATATAACAAAAAATTAACTGCCAAAATTATTAGTTAAAATCTATTAATGATAACAATGTGCGTTTATTATCATTATTATTGTATTATTTATGTGTAATAATATAAGTAAAATAATAACTCATGTTTCAATAATGTTTTAATAAAAAAAAAAAATGTCTACAGAGGGTCTAAATCTAATATGGAGATATATAATTTTATATGTGGCCTGTGGAGTTATGATGCATTCTGAAGTGGGACGCAAGATCATCGGGTTGGCCACCTCTGATTTAATTAATGCATCTGATTTTTAAAAATAAATACTTCTTGATATGTCTGAATTTAAAAACATAGGTTTGAATAAAAAAAACATGATAACTTAGGAAATTGTGAAAACACCAATTGTGTAAAATCAGTAATTCCTAAACAGATGTAAATAATGAAATGATTTCGGAATGTCCTAAGTAAAAAAGTTATAATAGGATAAATAAAGAACAAATATTTTTTTCTTAAATATTTTATTTTTACTTAAATAATATGTTTGATTATTAAATGTGATAAGTACTTAAAAACAAATTAATTTATATATATAATATACAATATATATTTATAGCACAGTCTTAGTAATCATGATTTCTCATTATAATACTCTTCTAAAATGATAGAATTAATATAACTATCCCTAGCTGTTAATATCAAGAATGAGATTATTGTTTACGTTAATTTATATATCACCCAAATTTATTGTTTAAGTAGATACAAGTATGGGGGAATGGAACGTAATTAGACCGTCATCATATCACAGAGAGAAGATATTATAGGGCCGTTCGTTCGTCGTACACAACAACGGCCTCATTGTCAACAAGCGAGTCGGTGTCTTTATGTAGAAACTGACTTCGAGATTTACTCAAGGCTATAATAGCTGCTTCATCGTTTCGCATTCGGTTTTTTCGTTTTTTACTAAAATTCACCTGAAAAACGAAGAAAATGCCTTTAATTAATTTTAAATTTTACAGATATTCATAAATACAAACATATCAAAACATAAGCATCCTTAAGGAAACAAAAAATGATAACTTTTTTTTTAATAATTATTGGTCAATTTTTTGAGTTTTAAATATTTTTAATTTTAAAGAGAAAAGATAGGCCCTCGGCCGGGATTCGAACCCGGAACCTTTGTCTTTCCGTGACAGACATTTGACCATTTGAGCCACCAAGGCCGCCTGCCGGCAGAGGACAATGCGAGAGCACGAGGACATGGGATCGGATAAGAAAAAAGATTTGTCCTCTGCCGGCAGGCGGCCTTGGTGGCTCAAATGGTAGAGCGCTGTCACGGAAAGACAAAGGTTCCGGGTTCGAATCCCGGCCGAGGGCCTATCTTTTCTCTTAAAAAAAAAAAAAATAATAACACTAAAATTTTATTTAACTTTGTTTTATACCAAGCAAAAATACAATCAATTTGTGCAAGTATTTTCAGAAGTAAAAACTAGACATAGATAAGGGAAAAAAAGAAAAGAAATAAAATTACAACTTATTAACCATTATCAGAATCAAGTTTTTTACAAGCTCTTCTGTTTCGATAATTATGGTAATTGGTTTCAGTAATTAAACAATCACGACCACGTTTAACATAGAATAAGTTTCGACAGGTTGCAACTTGTAACCTCAGATAGGAGAGTGTGGGGATTACCCCACTTGACTATTAAGTAAGGATAACAACCTTCTAAGCCGGTTGTTTCAGGTTCGCAACCCGCCAAGTGGCCTTAGAATTTTCTGAAAGGAGTAAAAAATCCTTCGTTATGCCGTCTTAGGAGGGGACATTAAATTAAGGTTTGAAGCCTGTCCTGTGTCAGCTACTCGTTGAAGATCCCTATCCTAATTATATCTCTGGATATGTAAAATTAAGACTCCCACTGTCGCATCATCCGATTAGCCATAACAGCATTAATTGAGGTTAAATGAATAACCAACCAACCTCCTGAATGACATAGAACTGCAGTGACAAAGAACTGTTATCATGTGAGAGGTGACTTACAACCGATGAGGTTTAAACATTCTGATCATTCATTAATCAATTGACAGCAGTACCACATGAAAATAAATAATCACAAGAAACATAACAAACCATATTGCAATTATTGTGGCTCCAGATTTAAAAGATTTTATTTTTATTTAAGGGACAGCTTCGTTGATTCGGACATGTAATGAGGATTGATGACTGCCGGACAGCGAAGAAAGCTATGGAGGTTAAACTAACAGGAAAAAGACACAAGGGAAGGCCGAGAGTGACCTGGAAGAATAACCTCCAAAATATCCTTCAAGAAAAAGGGATTGGATGGGTGACAGCCAGTAGAGCAGCCCTTGACAGAGACAGGTGGCGCTCCTTGTGCAAATCTCTAAACCGCCAGGTAGGAAAGAAAAATTTTTATTTAAGAATAAAATAGTTATTTTAATGAGCTATATCAATCTCAAATCATCTGGAACCAAACCTCAATATGTCACAGATTCATAAGAAAATACAGGACAGTAAGTAAATGATCCAAAAATTTAATTAATCAATAATTCAAATAAAACCAAGGCAATTTAAAAACAAGGATTACATTTTCATATTTAAAATTTCAATTTAAACTTCCAGTTGTTCAATCCTACCAACCTTCAAACATGGCCATTAACACTGAAGGATGAGATCACTTGAGAATTTATGAGATCACAACGCGGAAATACTGGGCATGCGCCCAGTTAACATGATTGAAGTGATATTAACTAAGCGTCGCGAAGATTAAGATGGGCAGGTAAAGTTGTTGGACTGAATAACAAACGGATTCATAAAGAGTTAAAAAGAGCTGTACCGACTGGTATACGTCCAAGGAGTAGGTGGGAGGATTGCAAAATCTGGAGGATTTGCTTTTGGATAGTAGTTCGTGGACGGAAGTTTGTAAGCATAGGTAGGTCGTATCGGCATCCAGCCTTTTTATTATCAAGTTATTTATTCATGAATTTTTTAAAAACTATTCATTGTATTAACCATAAAATACAGTTCTTTCCTAAAAAAAAACAAACCTATAAGCTATGCAAATGCAGCACTTTAGTTCAACAAATTTGCATTATGCATAGTTTACATATTATATTAAAGAAAAAAAAAATACCTTTGCATATAATTCCGAAAGGTCATCAGCGGTTGAAATAGGTCTTGCTTTGTTCCTCACGCAAGCTGGAAGGCTTTGTGTCTTCATTACAGCTCCGGAGAACGGCGACAGGTACATTTCTCGAGACCCACATTCGTCTAAAACTGTAAACGATTATTAATAATTTATCAGCTAGAATAAATTTCACTCTTTGATTTCTAAAAATAAAAGATTTCTTGTGGCTTATGAATAGAATAGTGCAAAGACTGAACCTGTATCTCTAAAGTTTGTGGGTTTGCAATAATAATTCCAATATCAATATAAATTTTAAAACAGTAATTAAATTTAATTTTGAACTTACTGCTGCTGGAAGCACAATGAGGGCTGAACTCGGATATTTGGGGAAGGGAACACGGGCCTTCTGCTCTCTTGGACACCGGGGAGATGGAGGAGGGCTGACTGTGTGGTCGAGGGGGTCTCTTAAGCTCGCTCTGTAGGGGAAAAATAATAATAATATATTATTATATAATATAGCAAATCTAAAGTTCACAATATTTATAAGAAACCTAAGGCTAAAAAAGATTTCCACAGAATAGAACACTGGGATTACGACAAAAAGCATAATAAAAGAGAAGAAAATGGTCCGGATGGAGGTCAGAAAAAATTCTCTTAAATAAAGAGAAATATTTATTTTAAAGCCAAGGTTTCGACCAACATTGCAGGTCTTGAACTGAGTCAAGGATTGGGGGCCAGCGATCAAAGTAAACAGTTACTTCACTGTCGACCCTTAACATCACATCGTAAGTCCTGAAGAAGATCTGCGATATAGGCCAAAACGTTGGCTTTAAAATTAATATTTCTCCTTATTTAAAAGAATTTTTTCTGACCTTCACCAGGACCATTTTCTTCCTCATATATACAAGGTCAACTGATATTCAAGAAAAAACAAAAAAATTTGTGTGGTTTTATGAAACCATGATGCAAGTGAAACTTTTTTTTCGGTTTGTAGGCATTTAACTAAAATTTTTTGGAAAATTATTCGATTTAGGGTATAAAAATTGCGTTTTTAATCTTAACTGAATAATCGAAAAATGGGAAATCAATAGTAGACAAAATAATCAATTATAAAATTTAATTTCAATTTGCGTATGAGGGTACAGAATACATAATTAATACAATAATTTAGATGATAAATGCATATTGAAAAGAAAGAGCAATATTTATTTAAATCATTGAATCGTTGTCAACTTCAATTATTCTATCAAAAACTCCATCTTCGCGTCGAATCTTACAGTTAATAAATGTAGTTAACATTTTATAGTAACTAATATAAGTAAATGCTTATATCTCGACTCGTTCTCCTATCACTCCGCTCGTGCCTTGATTAGAACTGTGCGTCATGGCTCCCAATTTTAGCCGCTTGCATTTCTGACGATATCTGCGGCATCTTTCCGCATTTAGTCCATCGCGAACACTTGCACGAATAAGTGAGAATATAAATACTATACGGACAGCTGACTGGGCACCGCCATATTGGCCTTGGCTTCTCTACCATGCGCCTTTCACTTTACCCCTACTCCAAGTGTAATGCGACATGCGATAGATGAACGAAAAAAAGTTTGTTTGTTCTTTGTTGCGATAGAATAAAAGTTTCACTTGAAAAAAACAAAACATAAACATAGTTTGAGTGAAAAATAATTGACTGGATACTTCTAATGATGGATTGAATTGGTCAGGTGGTGCAGTCAAAATATTGGCTCATTTCATATGAAATACCAGTTGTTATTACTTCTAAAATTTAATTTGGAATTAGTTGACTTCTGTTGTTTATTATGTTCATGCTTACAGATGGTAATCAGCTGTTTTATTCACCCTTTATTTTTTTATAATATTTATTATCACTACAATTGAACGAACATTGTTTAGTATGCCATCAAATAAGAACATGGAAACATGCGATATTTGTGTCATTTATTTTTTATGACTTTAAACTTGGACACTCGGCAAAATAACTTGCAAGAAATATTACTACTACGGTCAAGAAAGGGTGTTGTAACAAACAGACTTCGGTTAGAGAAATTTCCAGATTAATTAAAAAATAATTCATTTCTCCTTTCTACGCAGAGGTGAAACCAAACCATGACGTCCACATTGTGCTGCAGGGATATTGACATAATGGAACAAAAACCAAAAACATTAGTTAATCGGAAGGCTCCTGTACTCTTACACGACAATGCCAGACCTCATGCTGCATGATACACAGTGAAGAAATTAAACAAACTGGGTTAAGAAGTCTTTCCACGCCCACTTTATTCGCCAGACTTATTTTGTTTGTTTGTTCATTTAACATCACTTTTTGCTGCTAGGGCTAATCGGACGATGCTACAGTGGGAGCTCTAAATTTTGCTTATCCAGGTTTAATTTGGATAGGGGTCTTTAACGAGTACCTGGTATCGCATTTACTCAGGACCCCCATTTTGCATCCTATCGTTTTTTACGCTAACCACTAGACCACAGGTCGCCCCCAGACTTCCATCTGTTCAGAAATTTGGACAACTTCCTTAATGGTAATTTTTTTGAAAATTAAACGCATTTTCAGACTTTATTTCATCACAGAATTCTGAATTTTACAGTTCTGGGATTGAAAATTTTATAACGCGTCGAGAAAAATGCATAGTAAATGAGGGTCAATATTTTTATTTCATAAAGTTGTTTTACTAAGTAACCTTTCCCTTTGAAAACAGGCATTTCATATGAAACGGTCCAATACAAATAAAAAAATATACCTGAGGGTTATGTGGTGCAGGTACACTAATAGATCTGGGAACAGCGCACGACTCGAGCTCGCTGGGTTCAAAATATGGCTGTTATAAAACCAATGGCTGGTGTGTCCTCCGCCAACCAATCTTGAACTTACGGACCATTCGCCACTTTTAGGGTCTAAGTAAACAGCTGAATGGCTAAAACAACATACAAAATACAAATTTCAATTTGAATAAAAAATGAAAATAAATCTAAATTAATGTTTGTAAATTTGCAGCCCTGGTAAATCAGTCGCTATTTTGTGTGTGTGTGTGTGTGTGTGTGTGTGTGTGTGTGTGTGTGTGTGTGTGTGTGTGAGAGAGAGAGAGAGAGGAGAGAGAGAGAGAGAGAGAGAGAGAGAGAGAGAGAGAGAGAGAGAGAGAGAGAGAGAGAGAGAGAGAGAGAGAGAGAGAGAGAGAGAGAGAGAGAGAGAGAGAAAGGGAGAGGGAGAGGGAGAGGGAGAGGGAGAGGGAGAGGGAGAGGGAGAGGGAGAGGGAGAGGGAGAGGGAGAGAGAGAGAGAGAGATAATTGTGTTGAGAGAAGCAGAATCATGTCATTCTTCTATTTTACGCTTGTAATGGAGTTATAATATAAGAATAACTCTATTTCAAGCCTGACTTATCCAGTTACATAGAATGATAATAACACCTTAACTTAAGACGATTCTTCTTTCTTCATTAAGTACAAGAAACTCTTTTTGGAAAATATTCGACAACCATTTATTCACCAGCGCTGCATAAATATTATCGAATATTAATCAATAACAGATTAGAATATACACATTTAATAAAAAACTAAATTTATCTAAAGTAAAATAATTTTAAAACACACCTGGGCATAACTGGAACTACAGGCCTAGACTGGTAAGACGTCCCAGTAATCGTCCATTTTCACCCCCTGTAAGCAAAATAAGCAATTAGTGGTGCAATATTCAATAACTCTGGTTCGTTAAGTCTACCGCCTTAGCTTGATTCGATATTGATCCTTGGTAAATTAAGTAAAGCCACATCGAACAATTTTAAAAATAAGAAAATAACTAAAATAGACTTAATTTTTATAAAAATTAAACTGTATTTTTATAAAAATACAAAATAACTGATGAAAAAATGGAGATTTATAACCACAAGCAGTAAACAATATTGGATACAACAATGTTATAAATAACATACATTTATAAATATGAATAATGGAATTATCTGTTCCTAGACTGGTGGAGATAATAAAGAATACATATTTTGATTAAAGACTTTACTTTATTTTTATTAAAGAAAAAAAAAACTGGCTAAAAAATTAATTACAAAGTTTTCTAATATTGAAAAGTAAAAAGAGACCTTACATAAATGTTAAGACCGTGAAAAAATTCCAACGAAAAGCTCTTAAGTCTCCAAACTAAAACAGAAATGGAAATTATATGTCCAATATTTCGCCCATTCAGGCATTCTCAGGGTAGAAAGAGAATAACAGCAAAACAAAACATGAATAATGCACCCAAGAAACATCCCACCACCTCAAAGGCTCAAATGCAACTAATGAATCATAAGGAAGGTTACTTGACCCAGGCTGGGTAAGGTTAGATAAAAACAGCTGATAAATACTCCAGAATTTGAAAATTCAACATAAACTCACCAAACGTCAAAAAGCACAACAGGAAAAAATAAGTAATAGTAAACAACACAAAAACATAAGACCATAAGAAAAAATGAAAGTAAAAATGAAAAAAAGAAGAATATTATCAAGAAACCAGTGGACTTATGGCTATTCCACAAAGTATATTAATATTGAAAAGTAAAAAGAGACCTTACATAAATGTTAAGACTGTGGAAAATTAGTTTGGAGACTTAAGGGCTTTTCGTTGGAATTTTTCCATGGTAGTGGTACCGAGAAAATTTATTGAAGAAGGATTGTTTTCAATTTCAAGAAACTTGGCTTTTAAAAAAGTATATAAATGCATATTGATGTGGAAATGGTTGACTGGATATATCTTAGAAGTGTGTGAAATGGTCGGGGTGCAGTCTAAAATAAGATAAACTTATTTAGCGTAAAAAATATTCATTCTTATAATTTTTTTCTTTTTTTTCAACTGGATTTATTTTAATTTCATCTTCAAGAAATAAATAAAATCAGCTTCCAGTCATAATTCTTTTATTGTTTTATACAATGAAACGTTTCGACATCATTGTGTCATTTTCAATCATTTGTTCCTATGCATTCCACAAACTTTAAAATAAAAATAACAATAATTACAATAATATAAAATTTGTTTATAATTTATATAAACAAATTTTATATTATTGTAATTATTGTTATTTTTATTTTAAAGTTTGTGGAATGCATAGGAACAAATAATTGAAAATGACACAATGATGTCGAAACGTTTCATTGTATAAAACAATAAAAGAATTATGACTGGAAGCTGATTTTATTTATTTCTTGAAGACGTAAAAAATATTTACTGCACCCCAGGACCATTTAATTGATTTATTAAGTTTATAAATATAACTTTATTAAGATAATTTAACTTGTATCTTAAGATAATGAGCACTAAGCTAGAATTGTATTATAGATGATATTATGGCTATGAGTATCTTAAGTAATCAGTGGATGGAAGTTTGTAAATAGCAATTGGCAGTATTGGAGCATAGGGGCTCAGTGGAAGAGCACTGAGTTGCCGGAAATCCTGGTTCAAATCCCGCTTCGGGCAAGGTGACTTTTATTTAGTCTGTTTGCGGCGGGAGATGGATCATATAGGATCTAGGACCCTCCTGAGGCTCACCTAGCTTCTATAAAATAGTATAAAAATAGGTATCCAACCAAAATAAGGGAGAAAAGCCTGGCGGTTGAGCGTGAACTAGTACAAGTCACCTCCTTGCAGAACCGTTGTCCATGAAACAGTACAGTCTCTACCATGTACTGAACCCGAGACCCGTCATGGGTTGTAGTGGTACAGATTTTTTTTTTTTTTAACTGGCGATATCAGCATCGTGTCATACTTTGCTTAGACTTATTACTATTTATTATTAAATTGAATGGACTGTAAATCCAATGATAGCAATTCTACGTCTGGTGAAGAGTGATAATGATCTTGTTTTTTTAATGTTCTAAAGTATTGTTTTACAAATCATTAGAATAATTCTCTTTATAACTAAACAGTTTTAAATCCTAAAAATCTTACTAATATTATAAATGTGAAAGTTTGCATGTTTGTCTCTCATTCACGCAAAAACTACTGAACGGATTTGGATGAAACTTTACAGTAATATAGGTTATACATCAGAATAACACATGGGCTATAGCAAGCGAGGATTTAGGGGGGCGCACAGGGGCACGTGCCTCTTCCCACCCCTGACTGTTTTAGAGATACTGTGAAGACTCCATTATAGTACATAATTAAAGGCAAATCAGGAATTTAGCATCTTGAAATTTGCAGATAAGTCCTTTGTATGATTTAAGAAAGAAGTTTGGATAATTCCACCCTTATTGTAATAAGGGTTCAAAGGTTGTATGGAATCCGTCAGTTTTGAAGTTAGACATCTGACATTTTGTACGAGTAACCTATAGTGAAAAAAATTAAATTATTAAAATAATTAAATTATTTATTATTTTAAATTATTGTTAAAAAGAACTGTCAAGAAAGTTTATGCGGTAGTCCAAATTCTATGCCAGCGAAGCCGCGGGCAAAAGCTAGTAATAACATATATTTTAAATATTTTTGTTAATAGATATTATTTTGACTCGTTATAGATTTTATTATTTCCCTCTCCTTTTCCTATGACATACGAATATGCGAGATGTTTCCTATAGGATATGCTATCTGATAGATTACTAGGACGAAAAAGACTGTGCCTATTGCATTACAAGAAAAAATAAAATAGTCATGTGTATACTTACGGTAGTCCTTGTTCCTGCGCGGAGCAACACAAAACCTCCATAGAAAGGCAGCAAGGACTAGGATGATGATGAGCAACCCTCCAGTGAAGGCCGCTATTACGACTGGCAGCTGGTCACTTGGGACCCGCCAAGTAGACCAGTTCCATCGCTCGCCCTTTCCGGTACTGTTTTTATCCTAAAACATACAATTAATTATTATTTTTAATTATTTAGTCAATTTTGATTTCTAAAGTAACAGAAATAAAAATTGATTTCATAAATAAATTAGTCAGTCACGATCGACACCCAAGGAAGGTGTCCGAAGAAAAAAAAAAAGACTAAAGCCTAAAGGCACAAGACCGCGAACTACGTATAGGGATTATATTCAAGAGGAAAGAGGTAAAACTCTGGAGCAGATGACGCTGTTGGCACGAGATCGACAGAAATGGCAAAATTGGGTAGAGCTCCTCCAAACTCAAAGGTATCTGGAGGAAGGGAAAAAAGAAAAAAAATATTAATTTAAGGTGTTGCCATATAATTTATGTATAACAAAATAAATAAGTTTAATTTTAGGATGTATGCAGCCATAAACATACTATAACCTAAAAAAGTCCCATCCTTGGTTATGGCATCCTTCGGAGAGGACTTAATATGGCAGTCCTAAGCCAGTACGGTGTCAGGTACTCGTTAAAGATCTCTATCCAAATTTAGAACTCCCACTGTAGCATCGTCTAATTAGCCACAGCAGTGTAAAGCGATGTTAAATGAACGAACAAACCTAGAAAATTCCATTTTCCACATCCCTCAGGCCTAATGTAGTCAAAACAATGGGTCATTAAGGAAAGGCTGAGAACTTTAGTCAAGAAGCATCATAAACCAATTATGACGCTGACAAGGATTGCCATTATCTTCGGATAGCATCCAAGGACGTTCTTCATTTGGAAAAGGCCAAAAAGAACAACAGGCATAATTTGGACCAAAGAAAGAAAGCAAAAACACGGGGAAAAAATGAAAGATAAAAGGAAAATAAAATAAAATTACCAGAAACATTAGTCAAGTTTCAAAACTCAACACTGATTCCATAATTGATTAATGGAATTCAACAATGGATTGAATCAACCAAGGGATATAAATTATGATTATAGATTAAGTATTAAGATAATAGATGGCATATTTTATCTTTGATACTTGAAAAAACTAAAAGAACTGAACCACTACAACCTGTGAACGGATCTGGGGTTCAGTACATGGTAGAGACTGTACTGCTTCAAGGACAAAGGTTGTTCAGGGAGGTGATTTGTCCTAGATCACGCTCAACTGCTAGATTTCCCCCCTTACTTTGGATAATCACTTTATAGAGGCTGGGTGAGCCCCAGGAGGATCCTAGAACTTTATGATCCATCTCTGCAGCAGGATTTGAACCAGGATTTTTGGCATGATAACTCAGTGCTCTACCACTGAGCCATTCCACTCCCTTATCTTTGATTGAATAGAAGAGTAAAATGGACACTCATGGCTAACCGTAATAGTTAATACAGTGTATATTATGTTGGTGGTGACAGTTTGCTGATAATAAAGTCTAAAAGAGTGAAAATTGTGACAAGATATCACACTTAATGGATATATAAACTCAATTATATTAATAAAAATAGGAGAAGGGGTCACTTGGGGTGTAGTGGTTTGGATAAAAACCTCTAATGCCCAAGATTAGAGGCAAGTTGCCTTAGTATTTTTAAAGATAGTAAAATATCCTTAGTTATGCCGTCCTTCGGATAGGATGCAAAATGGGAGTCCTGAGTCAATGCGATGTCAGGTACTCGTTAAAGACCCCTATCCTAATTATACCTGGATAGGCAAAATTTACAGCTCTAACTGTAGCATTGTCCAATTAGCCATAGCAGGCTAAACTGTCATTGAATAAATAAACAATAAAAATAGGAGAGAAGAGTATTTTTTTTTTAAAGGCATTGGATACTTCGATCCATACAGCCAGATATATATTTATTTTGTTAACTGATAAGTTTGATGCCAACAGCACGCGGTTTTTCCCAGATGGTCACCCATCCAAATACTAAACACGCCCGACGTTGCTTAACTTCGGTGATCGGACGGGAACTGGTGTGTTCAACGTGGTGTGGCTGTTGGCAGGAGAGAAGAGTAGGTCCTGCTGGATCTGGCACTAATAATTCAAAATTAAAAACTAAAAGAAATATTTAAAAATAAAGTTAGTAATAATTTACCTGAGGCGGCCACATCTTTGCTGTCAGTGTGACAGATTGTTGAAATATGTTCGTTTTAACCATGCCAGTATCATATCCCATGTTGTTCCCATCTGAAAAAAACAAACAAAAAAATTAAAATAAAATCTTAGAAATCAGATATAAATTCGTAAATACAGTAGAGTGTCAATTATTTTAAGTAATGCCGTCGGGTTTGGTTCGAATAATCAAAAATTCTGATACTCCAAATTCATATAAAGAATGGAAAATGCTGAATGACCACATTTATATAAACATAATCTTTAACTGATTATTTATTGGCTAGATTTGGCATCTGTTATGCAGGTTGTCACTTTGAGTTGAGTTACAATAAAATTTAACTGTTTACTTGAATGAGTATATTTCGGGATCATTTATCAAGAAAGGGGTGCAGAGTGGCTCAGTGGTAGAGCACTGAGTTGCCATGCCAGAAATCCTGTTTCAAATCCCACTGCAGGCAAGACTTTTATTTTGTCTTTTTGCAGCCGGAGATAGATCATATAGATGGATAGATACATATAGGATCTAGGACCCTCCTGGAGCTCACCCAGCCACTATAAAGTATTATAAAAAGGATACCCAAAATAAGGGGGAAAAATCTGGCGGTTGAGCGTGATCTAGGACGTCACCTCCTTGCAGGACCGTTGTCCATGAAACAGTACAGTCTCTCAGTGGTACAGATTTTTTTATTTATCAAGAAATAAAAGATTTAACTTACATTTCAAAGTATAGATGATATATGTTTGTTGAAATGTTCTTTTCTAGATGAAACGATATTAAAGCTCACGTAACACTTTAATTTGAGGAAAATATTAAAAATGAAATGAATTAACAGTTAAAGACTTGTTTAACTCAACACAAACCTGTGCACCTGATACCAAAATTAGTAAATAGTATTACTAATTTAATAGACAAGTAAGAGTTTTGAATGTCAATGTAGTAATTTTGCAATTGATTATAAATTATGAAAACAATAACGAAATATTATTATTTAGATGTGGTTCACATTCTAAAATTGTATCCAAATATCAAAATTAAACTCATATAGCAATAAAACATCATTTTTTATTATTTATAAAATCAATAACAGTCAGACATAAAAAAAAAATGCTAACCATTTTTAAATAGCAACCGAATACTTCTGACTGTAATAATATTAAAACGTATTGAAATTCAATGACATTAACCTAAAAACATAAGTAATCATTCTATACAATGTCAAATAACAGTTTCCCAATGAGTCATACCTACATTTCTCAATGTTTTAGTGCAAATAAAGTTTAAACAATATTATACGAATAAGATTAACAAATAAAGATAAATACTTACTTAGCACCTGTTCGAATGCAATTCAGTTTTTAAGAAAAAAATTTATTTCTTATTTCATATAGTAGTAAAGGTTAGGCTACCATATAATTGTCACAAATATTGGTATGTTTAATTATAAAACTAAATATAAATTATTATTCCATTCTCTTTTAGATTATTAACAATATAAATAAGAAACAAATAAAAATCGTTTACGAAGAAACAAAAACTTGACAGTTTTGTTACTCTATAAATGATTATTGTTATGGTGAAAAGGCTTAGTAAGTTGTAATCCTTAAAGAAATAAATATATAATGATGTAATGACATATATTTCTATTGTGTCCTTTGAAACCTTGTTTTGTCTGGGTTAAGGTTAGCTTACCATAAAATTGTCTCTAATATTTTTATCTTTGAATATACAACTTTAAAACACATCATTCTATTCTCTGTTGGATTATTTATAATAGGAATTATAAATCACAATAGTTTGTTAAGTAAAGGAACACAGAAGTATGACTTTGTATCAGTGAATAATAGTTTCTTTCCTGCTTACCTTTGCTTGCCTAGAACCCTAGACTTGTGAAGAGAGAATATTAAAACAAAAAAAAATATAAGAAAAATAATAATATTTGGAGGTAAATAAAAGGGTAGGGTGAGATGAACAGGTAACACAATCAAGGCCAGAAATTCCCTCCCTCAACTTCCGTGGATGGCCATCTTGCGACTGGGTTCACTCAGCTTTTAGAAAACATCTTATCTGATAACGTGACAGGTCGTTTCTACTTATCACTCGTTGGCGTCTCAACTTACAAATAAAATAACTTTCAATCGTTCCCCTTTTAATATTTTCAAAAAATACAATTTAACATGAGCTTTAGTAAGTAACGAATATGTAGTTATGGGTAATGAGTAAATTTCGAGGTAATTATTCCGCATGTTGTCGCTTCGAGTTGAGTCATTAACTGAGTCAGTTTTAACTTTTCATTAGTTTCCCTTTCAATATTTTCCATAAATACAAGTTATCACGAGCCTTAGTATGGAAAAGAGAATATAATTATGGGAAATGTTTATATTTCTGTAATCATTTCATCGAGAAATAAAAGTTTCAGCTAACATTTTGAAATATAGATGCTTTATGCAGTTTCCTTTTTTTTAATCTGAATTTCGATTATACGAACTTGTGATTATCCGAACGATATTCGATTATTTAATAATTTTTATCTTATCGAGTAGTATAAGTTTAACAAAGAAATGACAATTTAAATGTACGCTATATGGCAAGATTTGTCATTGTTGTGACACAAAGTGAACATTTATTTATGAACTATTAACTATTTAAGAAATAGTTGGGGGTGCAGTCAATAAAAACACCTTAATAAGTGTAACTTATTTATTGTGTGCCGACGTTTCGGCCTACAATGTAGGCCATCTTCAGGGCAAATATACCAAGCGGCGGCGAAGACGATCAGCCAAATTATCATTGTATTATTACAATACATATTATTTACAATATATATTATTATATTATATTGTATTATTACATTTTACTTATGGAACCTCTAGCAGTCTGGTATCATACTATTTATATCTATAATTAAACTAGTTTTTTCTAAATTCTTCATATTCCACCCCTTTTTCCATATTTTAATCTTCTCATTTTGTATCTTTCCGTTTACCTCCTCATTTTCTTTCCCTTTATATCATGTTTACATTTTATCCTTTCTGTACATTTAATTTCTGTATTTTATATTCGTATTCTTTAATTATTATATCTGTCACTATTTTAATTTCTGTTCATCACCTATAATTTTATTATTATCTGTCACTATTTTAATTTTATTATATTCTGTAACCACTTTTATATTCATTATCTTTAATTATCATATCTATTCACTATTTCATCATATCTAGTCACTATTTTAATTTCCACACTTTTACCACATTACTCCATTACTTGTCACCATATTCTTGTTACTGCAACGTTGTTTATATGTTTTTCTGTTTGTTTTTCTCTCTTACCCCTGGAGATGGCCTACATTGTAGGCCGAAACGTCGGCACACAATAAATAAGTTACACTTAAAAAATTAAAAAAAAAAAAAGGCTGATCGTCTTCGTCGCAGCTTGGTATACTTGCCTGAAGATGGCCTACATTGTAGGCCGAAACGTCGGCACACAATAAATAAGTTACACTTATTAAGGTGTTTTTATTGACTGCACCCCCAACTATTTCTTCCTTATATTAGAAGTTACAGTCAACCAATTCTTCTCTAACATTTATTTATTTAATTTTCTTCAATCCTGACTACCGTTTATGAAACAACAACAAACAAATATTCTAATTATTTCGATAGTTGAATCGATTTTGTACAATTATTAAGTGAATTTACGCAAGCAGGCAAAGATATAATTTATTTTAGGAGATCGATCTGCTACCAGGAAGACAATCTTGTAATACCTCTTTGTTATTTCGAGTCTGTGGAAGAGGGCGTAAGTGTTGCATCATTCTCCCTTATATTTTTATCTACTAGTTTGTTTGTTTTATTAAAGCCACTTCAAGCTACCATGGCTAATCGGACGGTGCTACAGTGGGAGTCTTAAATTTTGCCTATCCAGGTTTAAGTAGGATATGGACCTTTAACGAGTACTTGATACCGTACATGTTTAGGACCCCAAGTTTACGTACATAGTAACTATTACTGACAGCATACAGTTATATATAAAGGGTATTTTTAGGAGACCCCCACCAGTTACTTTTATTGATAACTGTTATAACCTAATAAAAATAAAAATGTAAAGAAAGATAAAATCATGTAGTTTACTTGTCTTTCTCTCTCTCTCTCAATCGGCGCAACAACCCATTACTGGGTCCTGGCCTCCTCAAGCAGCTTCCGCCAGGTTAACCGGTCAAGTGCAGCTGCTCTCCAATTCCGTACTCCGAGCAGGGTCCTTGCATCTTCTTCAACACCATCCAACCATCGCAGCTTAGGGCGGCCTCTCGGCCGTGTTCCGTGTAGGCGCTCATTAAGCAGTTTATTTGGGATCTCATCAGTTCCCTTCCTTGCTACATGGCCTGCCCAGCGCAGCCTACCAATCCTCACAATTTTTCCGACATCAGGCTCGCTAATCAATGAGTATACTTCCCTGTTTGTGCGTCTTCTCCAAACTAAACCATCCTTTACTGAGCCGTAGATGCGTCTGAGTATCTTTCTCTCAAATGTTTGGAGATCCCTTTCATCAGACTTCGTAGGTACCCAAGTTTCTGATGCGTAGGTTAGCACTGGTCGAATTAGCGTCTTATATAATCTTGTTTTTGTAGATCTTGATAACGAGCTACTTCCTAAGTGGCGACGCAGTCCAAAATAGCTCCTATTGGCCGATGCTATTCGCCTCTTTATTTCTGCCGAGACGTCATTGATGGAATTGACCTGAGATCCGAGGTATACAAAGTTTACTTGTAGTGCATATGATTTACTCAGTCATTAAAACTAATTTCTTAGAATTGGCGAAAATAGCTAAACATCAAGAATCAAGCATAAAATATGTTCAATATCCTTATATAGTTATAGGGGTATTTTTGGAAAGTATACAATAATATTCAATCCATTGAAGATATGAACATGAGACATTTTACTGTCAATCATTCCAAAAGTTTCGTAGAAATACAAACAGGAGCTCATACTCAAAGAATCGAATCTCTATGGTCATCTCTCAAGAGAAGGAACAAGAGAGAATGCGGTACCCACCGGACGATGATATATTCGTACCTATGTGAATATATTTGGATATATTACGAAATATATTTCGTACGAAAACAGGGATTTAGTTGAGCAGATCCTGAAGAATATTCTTGATTTTTGTCCTCCAAATTGAAAATGTATATCTATAATTGTCTTGGTTATTTGCTGTGTTTTAAATTATACATAAATACAAACATATGTTCTTTTATTTCTATTAGGTTATAACAGTTATCAATAAAAGTAACTGATACTAAAAGTAACTGGTGGGGGTCTTCTTGAAAAGAACCTATATAAATAACCGATTTACACATACTGTTTATGTTAAATCATCATCTACAATTCGTTAAGAAATGTTTGTTGAAACGTTAATTTCTTGATTAAATGATTACCCGAATACACTCATTTCCCATAATTACACTCTTTTTTCATTCTAAAATCATGATTATATTTATTTTCGAGAATATCAAAAATGAAACGAATGAAAAAATTACTTGTGAGTTAACTCGAAGCGACAACCTGCGGAACTGATGCCTAAAATATTAAGGAAACCTGCCGGGCTGCGAACACGCGATCTTGGGCATAGTAGGTTTTTATCCTAACCACCAAGGGGGGATATGGGGGGGGGGTGCCACGGGGGCACGTGCCCCCCAGACGGTTTTTGGTGTATGGTCGAGAATCCATTGCAGTACATACTTATAGGGAAATCACATGATCATAGTTGTTAAAATATATGAATAAAATAACATGAGTGAAACTATTGTTTAGATATTTTAATAAACCTTTGAAACCTTTGTATAAATACTACAAATTTATTTCTAAGTTATTGTTGATTTTTTTGCCCGTCTGCCCGTTGTGCCTCCCTAGGAAAAAATCCTGGATCCGCCCTTGCTAACCATTACACCACAGGTGACCCTTTTATTAATTAGTATTTAAAATAGAAATACAAAATAATACAATTTCAACAAAATACAATATTAATATTGAATTATGTATTTATTATATAGTTAAAATATACAAATTATTTTTTAAAAAAAGAAGTCATGTTTTAGTGGAGTATTGAGAATGAATTATTTTACTGCGAAAAATTAGACGATGATTTATAAATGTTCCTTCCCGGGTTCAAATCTGGCAGTGGCAGATACATTGTTTAATCTATAAACAGTCACGGACTTAATTGAAGGGAAAACCTTGCGGTTGAACGTGATCTAGGACAAATCATCTCTCTACACAACCGGTTTTCTTGAGGCAGTACAGTCTCTACCATGTACTGAATCCAAGACACGTCATAGCCTGTCATGGCTTATAGTGGTACGGGTTTTTATTTATTGCTAATTAAAAAAACAAAATATCTGCGTTCGAAATCAGTTCTATCAAAAACCTTTTTTTTTTTTTTTTTTATAAATGCATTGCTGATTTATGCATTACTAATTTTAGAACTGAGATTATTCGAGAGAACCCCAGTCAAAATTGTTCTGACTTTATACCTTTAACTTTATCTCAAAGGAATAACAGAATAACCACAGCTGGATAACTAAAACCACTTGGATTTGGTTGGTTAGATTAGATTGAAGTCACGAAATAGGTGGTTAGATTGTATAAATTCTTATGTATATGTAAAATCTAGATGATATGGATAATCTTCAAAGCTTAAGATTACTCAGGCCAACGATGAAAAAACTTTTGTAGTGAAAATACCTTATTCCTACAGTTTTTAGGGTGCTGAATCCAAATATGATATTAAAAAACCTGTATCACCAAAAATTTCTTCACATTTTATAGTTAAATTTATTAAATTAAGCGATTTTTAAAGAATTAAACAGCTTTAATATTTAAACTAAATAACTGAAAAACTAGGCCTATTGGTGTGAATGAAGTTGGTAGCACTGCTGAAATAGGTTGATTCTTTTTTCTGTTAACAGCTGATGTTTCGTTTACTGTCAACCTAACCTATAGAAAGTATAGACCAATTCCAGTTGACAAGTGAAACCTGTATTATATCACTGTTTTAAGTATCCACTGTAAATAAAAACCATGCTTATCATATAACATAGTGTTTCATTAATTCCCCCTATACCGTATTGGGGTTTAGATAGGGGTTTATACTATATAATACAAAGCATATTGCTGGAAAACTATGGGTGATACAAAAAAACTAAGGCCAGATTTGTTGTTTGTCCATTTAACGTCACTTTATGCTGCTATGGCTAATCGGACGAAGCTACAGTGGAAGCTCTAAATTTCGCCTATCCAGGTTTAATTAGGATAGGAATTTTTAACGAGTACCTGACATCGTACAGGCTCGGAACCCCCGTTTAACGTCCCTTCCGAAGGACGGCGTAACTAAGGATTTTTTACTCCCTTAAAAAAATCCTAGGGCCACCTGTCGGGCTACGAACCCGTGATCTTGTGTTTAGTAGTTTGTTACGCTAACCAATAGACCACAGGTGACCGTAAGGCTAGATTTAGATTCAGCACACAATAATCTATAAATATCAACTATTAAAGTTAAAAAAGTATTATAAAAAAATTTTTTTATATTATGATTATGGAGTGTTAAGAAATATTTTTGCCACATTACAGTATTTAAAAACGAATGAGAATATCAAGTAAAAGGAAGAAACACAAGACTATTGATTACAGCCCAGACATCGATTTTTGTTGGTTTCATTTAACGTCACTTGATGCTACTATGACTAATTTTGCCTATCGAGGTATAATTAGAAAAGAGGTCTTTAACGAGTACCATTTAACGTCCCTTCTGAAAGACGGTATTACTAAGGATTTTTACTACCTTTAAAAACTAAAGGTTGTTACTCTAATACGATATTTTCGATTACATAATTCGCTCCTTCAAAAGAACAGGGACATAACTCAAAAATTGGCGTTTTTGAGTTAAGCCTTCATTAGCAATTTATTGAAGCTTCTTAATTCAGGAACGAAATATATGATATTTCATTTCCAACATTTTTTTTTTAATAAAGCCATATTTTTAGTTGTATCATGTTTGAACTTGTTTTGTGGGAATAATGGCAAAAGGTAAAATCAAAAAAGTTTTAAGCTTTTAAAAATCTTTTAATAAACTAATTAGGTTATTAAACTAACTAACTATATTAGGTTAATAAACTAATTTCAATACCATCATTACAAAGGGATGCTTTGCTAAATCAATTCCTAAATTTTTATTTTTTTTAACTCACATGGAACTTTCAAATAAATCTATTGGAAAATTAATGTTTTTGAGGTATGACATCGTTCTTTTGAAGGAGCGATATGTAGTGAATAAACTTAAAATTAGATAGCTACATTATGGAATATTTCACTATAAAACTTATTTTTGTTTTTTTAGAATAATTGATATTTACAACTGTATTTATATTACATCAAGTAAATCTGCTGTATGAGCAATGGACATGAAAAACAAAACACTTGTGGAGAAACTTGATATTGATAGCACTCCAATAAAGTTCTATAGTAGATCTCGAGGAGCTTGTCATGGAAGGATAGGTATCTAGTTTGGGCCAAATCAGCAACATATGGGATATTAAGATCATGATGGATGAGTTTGTTTGTAACATAATAAGGAGCATTGAGGATTTTTCGAAGGATTTTGGATTTTAAGGATTGGATACGAGATGAATTGGATGGTTTATTAGAGCCCCAAAGCTCAACTCTGTATGTCCAAATAGGTCTGACAACTGTCATGTAAATGAGTCTTTTGTAATTAATTGGGAGCTTTGAACGTTTGTCCAGTAAATGTTGAAGTAGGCGAAAACGTCGAGCAGTTTCATTTCTTTTCATAAAACTTGTTAAAATGTACTCTAATAAATTAATCCTGATAGGTTACTAACCCGAAGATATTAATGACATAGTTATAAAGATCCGATGTTTAAGTCAGGAACACGTTCTTGAGATAGGCAAGACGGCTCATGTATCACGCGGAACATGTAGTAAGAACTAATACAGTCCGAAATATGGACGCTAGATATCAACCATAAAACTGAATGAACAATACTGAATCAGCTTCCTTCAGAAGGAAGAAAATATACAAAATAAGCAAAAAATAATAGTAAAGTATGCAAAAAAAAAATTAATCAATTCTTTAAAGGATTAAGAAAAGTATGTGTGTGTATGCCATATGTGTCTACTGAAAAGCTCTGCCAAGCTGTTTCATATTATATACAGTATTCTCGAACATAAAAATGATCCTGAGCTTTAGTAGGGAAAATGAGTTTAATTGTGGGAAACGTTCATATTTCTGTAATCGATTCATGAAGAAATAAACGTTACAACGAACATTTCGAAGTATAAAAGATGATTTTTTAAAACTATTTTTATTTTGAAGAGAAAAGATTTGTCTTGGCCGGGATCCGAACCCGGATCGTCCGCATCTCTAGAGCGTTGCTCTAACCATCTGAGCTACCAGGGGTCGTAACACGGCCAGACTAATCCATTCTCTTCACCGATCCTATATCCCCGTGTTCTCGCAATTTTGGTGAAGTATACACGGGGAAGAATGTTCATTGAACATTACTTTAATCAGGATCTCGTTGACTGACGTCAAGTTTATATTTAAATATTTTTATTTTGAAGAGAAAAGATTTGTCTTGGCTCTATTTAAAAATATGATATATATATATATATATATATATATATATATATATATATATAGATATAGTTCGTTTTTTTGATTATTTTTTGACTTAATGATTATTCGATCACAATAATCACAATTATTTTTCATTTTCTAGAATTTTAAAAGGATATAAATTAAATTTTTTTATCATTATTGGTCAATTTCTTGATTTTTTAAATATTTTTATATTTAAAGAGAAAAGATAGGCCCTCGGCCGGGATTCGAACCCGGATGGCTCAAATGGTAGGGAACTGTCACGGAAAGACAGAGGATCCGGGTTGGAATCCCGGCCGAGGGCCTATCTTTTTTCTTTAAAAATAAAAATATTTAAAAATCAAAAAATTGACCAATAATTATAAAAAAGTATAAATAGTAATATGGCATAAATCAATAAGATCCTAAAATTAAATTAATGTTCAAAGAACATTCGTTCTAGTGTATCGCAAAAATTGCGAGAGCACGAGGACATGGGATCGGATAAGAGAAAAGATTTGTCCTCTGCCGGCAGGCGGCCTTGGTGGCTCAAATGGTGGGGCGCTGTCACGGAAAGACAGAGGATCCGGGTTCGAATCCCGGCCGGAGGGCCTATCTTTTCTCTTTAAAAATAAAGATATAAATTAAATGTTAAAATTTGTTGTTACTTAACTAGAAGCGACAACTTGCGAAATAATCACCAACCGTTGACACTGTATCAGGTACAGAAAAGCATGGAACAAATTTAATATAAGTTTTAAGGAAATTTTCAAATGCATTTTTTCTGCACAGATAGTGAGGCAATTAAACATAATGCGTAAGTCGATAGGTGAAACGAGGTATATAAAATATTAAAAATATGAGCTGACAGAGAATTGCAGTTTGTCGTAAAACATATCCTGGAAAGCATAATTTGGTCAAGGATTATTTTTATTGACGAAAACAAGTTTTTTCTCGATTGCTAAACTGGGTTTCAGTTTAATTACTTGAATGGCCTAAGAAAGGGAAAGAAATGTTGAGAATGTCCTTGAAGTTGTAAGTGATATTATTGAACTGATTTCAGCTACCCACTTCTCTATTATAATATAACCTGTACCACTACAATCCATGAAGGGTCTTGGGTTCAATACGTGGTAGAGACTGTACTGTATGTACTGTAACGGATGTGCAGGGAGGTGATATGTCCTAAATCAAATAAAAGTCTGCCAAGCAGCGGGATTCGAACCCAAGACCTTCTGCAGGGTAATTCAGAAACTTAATATTTGATGTTGAATCTCGTCAAAATCAGAGCCAAAAAGACTCCCAAGTGATACAATGCAATATATTAATATGTTATCTAATCTTCGCCATGTGATCTATAGAACTGCATTGAATGTTTAGTAGCATAAAGCAGATATTAAAGAGATTACTAGCAGTTAAAGATACAAAAAAAAGAGGTTTAGCTAACTTCCGGGCGGTTGGGCTTTCATGCACAAGTCACACTTAACTTAATAAGTAATAAGAGTTATTGCAATAGCTTGGACTTTTTATGATTTTCTGCAGAACCTCTTGGTGCTTAGCAGCCTCTATAAAGTTGGGTAAATTTTATACACTTACTTAATTGGGAAAAAATCCTGACGTTTGAGCGTGATCTTGGACAAATCACCTTCTAGCAGAACTGTTAGAATTATGTCTTGGAAACAGTACAGTCTCAACCATATACTGAACCCAAGATCACTAATGGGTTTTAGCGGTACAGGTCTTTTTTTTGTATTATCAATGCATCAATTATTTAAATATTTATTATCTTAAAATTAAAATTTATTTATTTATTTATAAAATTATTAATTATTATTTATTTATTTTAATATTTATTATCTTAAAATTAATTTTATTACAATGACAACCTTGTCCAAAAAACGGTTGTCATGACGATAAAGTATTGAAAGCTCTCTAAAACCCTTTCTACATGGTCGGGACCGACCACCAACCATCGTGACCTTGGTCGGGTTGATGTAAAAATAGGCAGCGTAGAAGTCGGTTGATCGACCTATATTTGGTCGGGAGCGCAGGCCTCCCGACAGGCTGCGTCCGTGGTCGGTCCCGACCGTCTGGAACGCTGTAAACAATTATTCAAAAACTGGAAATCTAATGTTTGTTTATACCTGGCACACTTCATCTCGTCTGTAATGAATCCTTAGAACTATAGTAGAATGAATATCTTACTAATATTATAAATGTGAATGTTTGTACGTTTGTCTCTCTTTCACGCAAAAACTACTGGACGGATTTGGATGAAACTTTACAGTAATATAGGTTATACATCAGAATAACACATAGGCTATAGCAAGCGCGGATTTATGGGAGGGTGCAAGGGGGCACGTCCCCCCCCCTCCCCCCCGACAGTATTTTAGGTACTGTGAAGAATCCATTATTGTACATAAATAAACGCAAATCACATGATAATAGTTGTTAATATAACAGAAAGAACATGAGTGAAACTATTTGTTTTGATATCCTACTAATCTTACTAATATTATAAATGTGAATGTTTGTATGTTTGTCTCTCTTTCACGCAAAAACTACTGGACGGATTTGGATGAAACTTTACAGTAATATAGATTATACATCAGAATAACACAGGCTATAGCAAGCGCGGATTTATGAGAGGGTGCAAGGGGGCACGTGCCCCTCCGACAGTATTTTAGGTATTGTGGAGAATCCATTATTGTACATAAATAAGGGCAAAGCACATGATGATCTATGTGGGGGCACGGGGGCATGTGCCCACCCCCGTTATAGTACATAATTATAGGTAAATCAGGAACTTAGCATCTTGAAATTTGTAGTTAGGTTCTGTGTATAGTTTAAGAAAGAAATTCGGATAATTCCTCTCCAAGGGTTTCCCCTTTAATATAATAGGGGTTCAAAGGTTGTATAGAATCCGTCAGTTTTGAAGTTAGTCATCTGAAATTTCGGATGTTCGAGTAACTTATATTTAAAAAAAATAATTACATTATTTATTTAAAATGATCTTTCACGAAACTTTACGTGGCAGACCAAATTCCACGCGTGTGAAGCCGCGGGCATAAGCTAGGTGAAATATATAAAAGTACACACACTTTTTAAAAATAATTATAGTTTTTTGTGTCTTTCATTTCTTAAATTATTTTATTTTGTTGATTTGTTTTCCATAAAACTTGTATATACGTAAATATTAATAGTTATCTTTCTTTATAATTATTGTTATGTTAACGTAGTAATATTTTTCTTACATTTCAGTCATTATTGCGTGCTAACTCCTAATTGAAAATTGACGAATACAAAAATTGGTCGACCCGACCAAGGTCACGATGGTCGGCGGTCTGTCCCGACCGTGTAGAAGTCCTTTAATCCTTTTATTTATTTAAATATTCTATAAACGTGTACTCAGTAAACTGACTCATGTGCCTCTTTTATTCTGAGAAATCATTTTTAGTTAATACCAATAGAATAGAAAATGCTTTATTAATAAAAAAAAAAATAAAAATACGTATGTCACCCTTTTTTTATTTCTTATTAAAGAAAACTCTACATTTAAGCATTTAAACAGAGGCAAACAATTCCATAGGCTTCACCTACTTTAATATAGATGTCGTGCCAAGGATGAATTTATATTAGCTAATTTATATATTTAGAGTAAACGTTTTTGCGCACGAATGCTAAAAACTTTATCGGGTAATAAACATTACTTGAAGGGACCAGTGATTGCCAAGCCGTGGACCTGTGCCAATAAGTTTTAAAAACAAAAATAATATTATTAGTAATAGTGCATGCTTGACCCATTCGAGACGATTTTTTTCGAACAGGGTCTCCAGGAGCGAATTTTTTTTTCTTTATATTGTTCATTTTTAATTAAAAAACCATGTTTATTATGGAAATTACCCAATTCGTATGTGAATTTACATAAATAACATCATTGCAGACCGGGTGTGCAGCTCGCTCTTCAAAAAATTTTTATAGCGAGAATACATCATTAAAAAAATGTATAAACATTCATTTCAAAAATGGTTAGATAAGATAAAATCTTTATTTTGCTTTCATTAATAATGAACAGAATATAATGCATACACAATTTTTAAATTTTTTTAAAAAAAGTAGTAAAAAGTTAAAAAAAAATGAGTTGAAACCAATGCCAAATTTTGTTTTCCTGTACACAGATTTTATTAGTTTAAGAAAAATCTTAGGTACTAGTATGTTTAAGGGCCTGCTGACATCAGCGCGCTCAGGTGTCACTTACCTTAACTATTAGGACCTTGTCAGGTTATGCATGAATTTTAAATAGGCATTGCCTTTCATTATGATACAACAGATTTATAGGAAATGAAATAAATGAGAAACATGTACACAAAATTAAACTAGAAATAATAAAACATTTATTACAAGCAATATTCATTAAATAACAATTTGTAACTAAAATATAATTTTTTTAATTTTTAAATGTTTTTATTTTAAAGGGAAAAGATTTGCCAGAGCAAATCTTTTCTCTTTTAAATAAAAACATTTAAAAATTTAAAAAAAATATAATATTTTAGTTACAAATTGTTATTTAATGTTTAAAATAGAAATATTTAAAATATGATGTTATGATAAACAATGAAAGATTTATTCCAAACAATGCTCATTAAAAAGAACAATATCTTCAAAAATTGCATCAAAAGGGTCTCTTCCCTCTAACTTCGTTCTCCACATGAACTCCGCCAAGTAGGAGTCTATATGTTCTCTATTGGTGCCTCTTCATCTCTTGTTTCCCCACTTCACTGATCCCCATAGCCTTTCTATTGTTTGGGTGTTAGCCAGAGTAGTTGGATCAACAAAGTTCAATTGATGATTAACCATTAAATGGGTATAGCCTTCATTCTCCAGGTTTTTATATGCTTTCCAGGAGTCAGATACGATTATTGAACCGGGTCGAATATTCTTAATAATGAATGGAATTAATGTTGTTGCAGACCTATCAGGAACTTTAACTATGAAACACTCTTTTGTTTCTCTGCATATTCCTCCAAATATCCACTGCTGAGGCAAAATCCGTCCTCTGTTGCTTTTTCTTCTAGTATATAGACTTGCATCAATTTCTACATAATCAAAATACATAAAATAATAAAGAAAATAATCAAAAACACATTTACGTTCAACTTGACATAAACAATAACAAAACAATAGAAAGGTTACTATAACAGTAGGAGATGGTTAAGAAAAGTGACACCTGAGCGCGCTGATGTCAGCAGGCCCTTAAACATACTAGTACCAAATCTTATTTCGACGACTAGTTTACTCAGAATAACTGATAATTGCTTATTACTGTTATTGCGCACACGGTCTGCAGGCCGTCTTATAGACTCGGAAATTACACACACACGGTGCGCAATCGGTCTCGAATGGGTTAAGAGTTTCAAATAATTAATTTTAAAAAAAACAATAAAAAAACAGTTATTAATATGGGAAAAACAATCGCTAATCATAAACATTAATCGACAATAACAAAAAACAAAAATATTATGAATCATCTCTCAATTATATAAAAACGTTTTTATATGTAACATTTTATCGGCGTTGCCCAGCAACGGATCGAGGAACTAATCGGAGCTGCCTAGCAACGGACCGTTTTGTTTAGTCTTTTGTCATGCTCGGTCAGTTAAATTATAAATATTTTTAAAAGTTGATAAATCACTCATCCCACTATTCCTGACTTTGCATAAAACATAACACCATTTTTGAATTTAAATGGGATGTATAGATTTAAATAATTGAACAAGCCACATCTTATTCCAATATCAAGATTTTAGGAATGTCATTTCAATACAAAGGGTGCAGTATAATAAGATTAGAGTACTTTTTTTATAAACTATATTTTTTTAATCTATAAAACAATCTACAAATGTCATTTGGTATACATATATTGTTACGGGCGCCGGCAGGGAGACGGAAGCAAGAGGATTAGCGGCTTAAATCCGTCGGCAGGAGAAGTTAAAATAGGATTAGGACTGTTCTAGATCGTCTTCTTTTGTCGGAAAAGGATTAAGAAGATTCCAGAATTTTCTGGCCCCTTCGTGTTCTAGAATATTCGGCCTTGCCTCTTTAAATACTTCCTTCAACTCGAGGCAGTCAGTCTTAGCCTGAGAGTAGACCAGAGAAGACCTGTGATAAGTGAGTGTCAGTGTGATAAACTAGTCAGTGTTGAACCGGCCAGTGTAATAAGTATGTCAGTGAACTGTGACAGTCTCGCGAGTGTAATAAACTGTTTCTGTTTGTTACTGTGTGTCAGTTTGTGATACTTGAAGAATCTTACGGTCGGTGGACTAGTGAACTGTAAGTGTTAATTATTAGTTATAAATTGTAGTGTAATTTTATAATATTCATAGAAACTATTGTAACTAGTTAAGCTATCTAGAATTAGTAATATCTTATATTATTGTAATAATTAAATGGGAGTTAGGCCTAGATAATAAATATTTATAATATTGTTGTTATAAATTTATCTTAGTTTAATAATTTAATTGTTAATAATTTACTTGTATCCTTTTTATCACTTTTGTTAATAAATATTAGTATCTTTAATTAAGGCATTGTTTAATTCATTTTAATACCCAGTAGCCCGTAACAATATTGTATTTCCGATCTTCTGAAAATCTTCCCATAAGGATTCATGTGGAAGCGTATATGGAGAAACCCATTGAAGGCACTTCTAGCGTGGTTCATCTCACTGGAGCAGATCCCTGCTCCAGAGACGTTTCAGTCTCCTTGCCGGATTATGTGGATAACTCTCTGTCAGTAATGAATGTAATAGTAAGTTTGGATGTCCAGCAAGTGAATCATGAAATTTGTTTGTAATATTTCTTAATTTTGCCAGTAACGAGTGGTATTCCCAGGTCTTTGTGCAATGGTTCATTGATTATGTAGAGGTGAAAATGAGTGATATAATGAAGGAATTTCGACTGAAATATTTGAATCAATTCAGTTCATATTAATATTTAAAAGTTTAAAACTCCAATTAATAAAACCGGTTTTTGTATATGACAAACGATATAGAATTGAATAAATAAAATATTATAATTAGTTTAATTGTATTGGAGTTGTTTTAGTAGGAGCTTTAGCGACAACTGCTGTAGCCTAAACTTGGACCATAGGCTAGCGCAGACCACAAGCCCAGTGATTATCCCCAGCACTTGTAAAGCCGATAACGAATAACTTTATTGTACAACTGTTGATATTTCCAGCTATGGCATTAACAATTTTAATTGTTAAATACATTGTCGGAATATATTTCAGCTTTCAACAGCTTATGTGACTATTCTCAATTAATATGCGAGTAAATAAAATATCTTAAGGTGGATCATGTGTGATTCTGATACCAGGGAAAAAGAAAAAACAAAGAGCAGCACATATCACATCAAAAGTACAAATAGACTGTTTATCTCCTAACTAATGTTTGTACACACACACACACACACACACACGCGCGCGCGCATATATATATATATATATATATACATATATATACATATATATATATATATATATATATATATATATATATATATATATATATATATATATATATACATATATATATATATATATATATATATATATATATATATATATATTTTTTTTTTCTTTCTGTTCATATGTATTTATAGCCTTCCTATCTCTTCGTGTATAACCTCCCTTTGCCTTACTGGTTTGTGGAACACTTTTGCCTTAGTCTTGGAGTGAGGTTACTTTCCCCATTTGATGAGGCTGTTGATGTGAGATGTGCTGCACTTTGTCTTTGATTTGATTTTTCTTTTGGCGTATGCCCTGATGATGCCTGAATTGACGAAACGTTGACTGTTTAGTTCTTTATGATTATTAGATAATTTATGAATTGTCAGCAAAAAAACACAGGAAGCTTCAACAGGAACGGAAAAACCTTATGTAATTCTTTAAAACCTTAAAAAAATGAAACCTTTAGGTAACGAAAAAGTTTTTTCATTTTCAAAAAAAAGAAGTTAGCATTTTAAAATATGGTTTTACTAAACTTTATTTATTCAACAAATAGTCATGTAATCAGCACCATCCCTCCATTTAGTTGTTGTTATTGAATGTATTATTCAACAATTTCGTGTCTTATTGCTTTCATAGTACCTGTTAAATTTGTATTGAGTTCTGGGGCCCCATATCACTGATCTTTGAGAATGGTTTAAAAACTGGAGAATTAAAATATATTCTCAAAAATAGCATCAAATCACTTTTACCTTACGTCGTAAACCAATGACTTCCTGCCCTTCAGTATCCTTTAATAATATCCCACTGGTGCCTGTAGAACAGATCCGATACTTAGGGTTGCATCTCGACAAACGATTAACCTGGAATCCTTATACAAGACAGAAAAGACAAGAAACCGCACGACGTTTCAGGCTACTTCAACACTTACTAGACAAACGCTCTAAGCTCTCAATTAATTACAAAAGGTTCATATACATGACAATCATTAGACCCATCTGAACTTACGAAGTGGAGCTTTGGGGCTCCACTACGCCATCGTATTGCTCTCTAATTCAATCCTTATAATCCAAAATCCTTCATAAAATCCTTAATGCTCCTTACTTTGTTACTTAATGACCTTAATGTTCCATTTCAATGGTGGATCCAGGGGGGGGGGCACGCCCCCCAGACAGTTTTTTGTGTACAGTGGAGAATCCATTAGAGTACATAATTAAAGGCAAATCACATGATAATAGTTGGTAAAATAACAGAAAAACATGAGTGAAACTATTGTTTTGATATTTTAATAAAGCTTTGAACTCTTTCTATAGATAATATAAGTTCAATCGTTTCGACAAACGATTAACCTGGAATCCTTATACAAGACAGAAAAGACAAGAAATCGCACGACGTTTCAGGCTACTTCAACACTTACTAGACAAACGTTTTAAGTTCCCAATTACAAAAGACTCATTTACATCAGACCTATTTCGACTTACGGAGTAGAGCTTTGGGGCTCGACTAAGCCATCGAATTCCTTTCCAATCCCTACAATCCAAATTCTTCGTAAATTCCTCAATGCTCCTTATTTTCTTAAGAATAAAGTCATCCATAACGACCTTAATGTCCCATTTGTTGCTGATTTGGCCCGAACCCGGTATCTATCCTTTCATAAAAAAACACTCAAACCCTCTAGTTTCTAACGTAGCTTCCTCTTCAATTCCCGATAATCCTCCGAGGCGTCTGAAAAGAAGCCGTGACCTTCTTAGTTGAATTTCGATTTGAGTACTACCAGTGGATAATTTCTCCATTTGTCATTATCTCATGTCATTATGTATCAATTAGCCTATTTACTCGTTGTATTATTGTAATACAGTTGTAAATACCAATAAATAAGTTTTGGGGCAAAGCATATTTTAATTTTTATAATGGCTTGTAAGGCTCTACATTTCTCGCGGTTAAAGACAATATTGAGGCAACATGTGGTCAGCATATGATGCTACTTGCGTGGTTTTGAAGCAGACAATAGTATACAACAGGTGGGAAAATTATAGTGAATCCCCTTGTCATGCTATGATACCGTTCCTTTGTATTTAGCATTATTGGAAAACAGATGAATTGTAAAACAGATTATACTTTATGAATATTCAAGGCTATCCAATCTGCTACTGGATCTCAAATGATGACGAGCAATAAAAAAAGTATTTATTGAAATTTACAACTCTATAATAAAAAAAGTACAAAGAGTGAGTGATACGTAACGGCAAGAGATAAAGACAAGTAGAGGAACTACCCAGCGGTATTAATGTAATAACAAATTTAAATTACGAGGTCACAAATCCATCCCCTTTTCAGATGCCTCGGAGGATTATCGGGAATCGAAGAAGAAGAAACTATTGGTTTTGAGTGGAAATAAAGTTTGTCATAACAAGATTGATATCGGATTCGGGCCAACTCAGCAACAAATGGGACAATAAGGCCATTATGGATTAATTTCTTCGTAACAAAGTAAGAATCTTTGAGGATTTTACGAAGGATTTTGGATGGCTTAGCGGAGCACCAAAGCTCTACTCCGTCAAACAGGTTTTATGATGGTCATGTGTATGAGTCTTTTGTAATTAATTGGGAGCTTAGAACGTTTGTCTAGTAAGAGTTCAAGTAGCCTGAAACGGCGAGCTGTTTCTTCTCGTTTCAGTATAGTAACATGCATCACTTTCTGGCCATTTAGTAATTGTAAATCTGATAAATGAAAACAATTATATTTTATTCGGACCAAATCTGCAAATAATGGGACTTTAAGAACATTATCATCGTTATAATTGATTCTAAAATCGACAATACATAATCATCATTATATTTATATCTATAATCATTATTATAGGTGATTTCATTCGAGACAAAGTAAGGACCAATTAGGATTTTGGATCGGAAGGATTGGATACGGGAGGAATCCGATGACAAAGCGTTGTTACTGGAAATATTCCTATATTATCGTTATTTATTTTAAATATTTACAACATACCATTTTTATTTAACAAGTAACGGAAGGATTAGTACCACACTCACAATTGCTTTCCTCACCTGTAACAAAATAGAAATATATTATATTAAGATTTATTTTGTTTATACAACTTTTTATTTTGTTATGGAATGGTTGTAGCTACATAGCACCATTACTTATTGCCCACAAGTGGCAGATTGTAATGTCTGAATAAAGTGTTTAATAAAAATACAAAAAAAAAATATTAAGAAATTATAATCAATATACTAAATAATGATAAGATAAGTGCAATAAAATTAAATAGTTCTTTATGGTTTGAACGAAATAATAATAGGGGATTTTTCAGACATTAACGAATATGTAAAAATTATTATAATCTATTTGGAGAATTAAAAGAATAAAAACTATGCTACATAACAAAAGAAAAAGAAAAAAGAAGATAATGTGCAGCATATCTCACATCAACAGTCCAAACAGACTCATCTAATAGAGACAATAACATCACTCCAAAATATTGTTGCTTGTTCATTTAACGTCAATTTATTCTGCTATGGCTTAAACCTGTAACCACTACGGTCCATGAACGACTCTGGGGTTCAGTACATGGTAGAGACTTTACTGTTTCATGGACAATGGTTCTGCAAGGTGACTTGTCCTAGGTCACGCTTAGCCACCAGGTTTTTCCCTCTTATTTTAGGTACCCCATTGTTATAGTATTTTATAGAGGCTGGGTGAGCCCCAGGAGGGCCCTAGATCCCATATGATTCATCTCCGGCTGCAAACAGACTAAATGAAAATAACTGCCTGCAGCGGAATTTGAACCAGGATTTCCGGCATGGCAACTCAGTGCTCTACCACTGAGCCACTCCGCTTTCTAATCTGCTATGGCTTATCGAACGTTAATACAGAGAGAGTCCTAAATTTTGTCTATCCGGGTTTAATTAGGATAGGGATCTTAGACGAGTACCTGACATAATACAGGATCGGGACCATCGTATTACGTCTCTTTCGAAGGACTGCGTAACCACCAAGGAATTCCACAAACAACTAAGGAAAAGCAAAGTAATATAAGAAGCGCTGGGGAGGTTTGTATAACTAATATATAATGTATATGGTAATATCATTATACTATTGTATAATGCAAGAGGAAAAATCTTAAAAATCAAAGCATTAAGGCTTTTAGAATACAGGGAAAAACTAATCAGTCAAAGTTTCGCCAATCCAGGAATCATCGAGACATACAAAAGGAAACCCTATAAAAAAGTCCTATTGACGTTTTTCCTCATTTTTCATCAAATCATAATCTATCTCTCTTTTACCACTGGTGAAAAGTGAGGATCATATTTATAGAATCTGGACAAAGTATCCTTCCTCGTTTTTACAAATTTATCATATACAAAGGGATCCCTACCACGTATGCAGATGACACATGCCTATTATCAATCAACATTGACCTTGAAAAATGATGTCAAAACTGGAGGATTAAAATAAATTCACACAAATCCCATCATCACCTTTACCCTCCGTCGTAAATCAACGACTTCCTGTCCTCTTGTATCGTTGAATAACATCCCACTGATTCCCGTAGAACAGGTCCGGTACTTAGGACCACACCTTGACAAACGTTTGACTTGGAATCCTCATACTAGACTGAAACGACAAGAAACCACTCGACGTTTCAGACTACTTCAACATTTACTTGACAAACGCTCTAAGCTCTCAATTAATTACAAAAGGTTCATATACATGACAATCATTAGACCCATCTGGACTTACGGAGTGGAGCTTTGGGGCTCCACTAAGCCATCGTATTGCTCTCGAATTCAATCCTTATAATCCTATGTTTTGATATTTTAATAAAGCTTTGAACTCTTTCTATAGATAATATAAGTTAATTTGTAAATTATTGTTGATTTATTTTTCCGTCTGTCCGTTGTGCCCCCAGAAAAAATCCTGGATCCACCCTTGTGCCATTTGTTGCTGATTTGGCCCGAATCCGATATCAATCCTTTCATTTCCACTCAAACCCACTAGTTTCAAACCTCTTCAATGGTTTGACTTGGAATCCTCATACTAGACTGAAACGACAAGAAACCACTCGACGTTTCAGACTACTTCAACATTTACTTGACAAACGCTCTAAGCTCTCAATTAATTACAAAAGGTTCATATACATGACAATCATTAGACCCATCTGGACTTACGGAGTGGAGCTTTGGGGCTCCACTAAGCCATCGTATTGCTCTCGAATTCAATCCTTATAATCCAAAATCCTTCATGAAATTCATGAAATTCCTTCATGAAAAAATCCTGGATCCACCCTTGTGCCATTTGTTGCTGATTTGGCCCGAATCCGATATCAATCCTTTCATTTCCACTCAAACCCACTAGTTTCAAACCTCTTCAATCGTTTGACTTGGAATCCTCATACTAGACTGAAACGACAAGAAACCACTCGACGTTTCAGACTACTTCAACATTTACTTGACAAACGCTCTAAGCTCTCAATTAATTACAAAAGGTTCATATACATGACAATCATTAGACCCATCTGGACTTACGGAGTGGAGCTTTGGGGCTCCACTAAGCCATCGTATTGCTCTCGAATTCAATCCTTATAATCCAAAATCCTTCATGAAATCCTTAATGCTCCTTACTTTGTTACTTAATGACCTTAATGTTCCATTTCAATGGTGGATCCAGGGGGGGGGGGGGCACGCCTCCCAGACAGTTTTTTGTGTACAGTGGAGAATCCATTATAGTACATAATTAAAGACAAATCACATGATAATAGTTGGTAAAATAACAGAAAAAACATGAGTGAAACTATTGTTTTGATATTTTAATAAAGCTTTGAACTCTTTCTATAGATAATATAAGTTAATTTGTAAATTATTGTTGATTTATTTTTCCGTCTGTCCGTTGTGCCCCCAGAAAAAATCCTGGATCCACCCTTGTGCCATTTGTTGCTGATTTGGCCCGAATCCGATATCAATCCTTTCATTTCCACTCAAACCCACTAGTTTCAAACCTCTTCAATGCCTGATAATCCTCCGAAGCGTCTGAAAAGAAGATGACCTCGTCGCCTTCTAAGTTGAACTTTTTATTTGAGTACTACCACTAGGTAGTTTCTGTACTTGCCTTTATCTCGTGCAATTAGATATCTTCCATTATATTTACTCGGTGTATTTCTATTATACAGTTGTAAATTTCAATAAATAAATTAAAAAAACAAAACATAATGGCATAAACTATTAGCATTTTGATTTATAATGTCAAAATTATGAAGTGCTTATCTTCCACTAGGATGGTATTCTATAGGCCCACTTTGCACGACACTTTCCCCAAACCATTATCATTATCAAAGCGCTATAACCACCTTATAACCTTCCCCTAATTTTCTAACACTCTGAATCCCTCATGTTGTTTATTTATTTAACGTCACTCTATGCGTCTATGGCTAATCGGATGATACTACAGAAATACCTCATGGTCAAGTGCTGCCACCTTCATTGTATTTCATAATGTGTAAACTTGAGTAAATAATGCATTCTAACAGCTGTATTAAAGGTTCGATAAGGGGAAACTCGTCTTCCGGAACTGATCGGATGAAGGTTAGTTCTCGGCTACGGATCAATTCGCAGCCAGGAACAGAATAGTTTCTTTCTATAACCTTTTTTCTAACTAAAAAAAACAAAAAAAAAACAGGAAGAACGAATGAACAACCCAGGAAGGGTCTTGTGTTCAGTACATCGTAAAGACTGTACTTCCTAATTCAACGGTTGTGCAGGGAGGCTGGGTGAGCCACTAAGTGGGTCTGCAAATCCCACATGGACCATATATGGCTGTTAACAGATTTATCTGTCACAGCAGGATTTGAACCCGTGGTTCCCACCATAGCAACTCAGCACTCTGATAACAGTTTGCTACTTGCATGAAATTATCGAGTAGCCATAATTGTTCTATAATAAAAGAAGAACTATTTATTTAAAAAAGTAACAATAAACTAAGAAAAACGAAATGAATAAATAAATCAATTTTGAGCAATTTTTTCCTTTTTTTTCACCAAAAATTAATTCTTACAGATGGTCACCTGTGGTCTAGTGGTTAGCGTAACAAACTACTAAGCCCAAGATGGCGGATTCGTAGCCCGGCAGGTGGCCCTAGGATTTTTTTAAGGGAGTAAAAAATCCATAGTTACGCCGTCCTTCGGAAGGGATGTTAAACGGGGGTCCCGAGCCTGTACGATGTCAGGTACTCGTTAAAACTCCCTATCCTAATTAAACCTGAATAGGCAAAATTTAGAGCTCCCACTGTAGCATCGTCCGATTAGCCATAGCAGCATGAAGTGACGTTAAATGAACAAACAAACAATTCTTCCAGTTAAATTGAATTGAATAAAAACGAGCAAAATCTAAAAAAAAAGGGCTTCTTGGATGTGTATTTTATTTTGGTGTATGTCTTGATGATCTCGGAATGTTTGAAACACTACTGATTGTTTTTTTTCTAGTATTTTGGAGACCTAAAGCTTTGTTTTGAGGATTTTATTGTAGTGCTCTCTATGGAAAAAAACATAAATTATGTCACATTATGTAATTAAATTAAATTATTGGGTAATATTAAGGTAATTAAATCCAGTTGTGGCTAATAAAATATTTAATTTATTAACAGCCGTAGTTGTATCTGCAGACCCTCCTGGGATTCACGCAGCCTCTATGAATCGCGTGATATTGGACACATCACTTCATTTCCTTTCCTAGAAACAGTACAGTCTCTACCACGTACTAAATCCAAGACTCTTCAGGGTTACTAGTGGTATAGGAAGGAATTAATGTAAGCGTTCGAGAAATCCTCATTTAGCGCTTTCCTTTGAGATGTTGCTCTCTAGAACTAACTGAGAAGACAAGGGAATCAAGTGTATCTTTTACAACTATTTAGTTTTCACTTTGAGATAGAGTTTAAATGAATTTACTTCTTTACTTTGTCTACAACCCTTTAAGCGCTGAACACTACTTACATATTAGTTTCGAACTAATAAACTCGAGAAATTTTGAATTAATCAGTCCGTTTTCATTTATCATGTTAGCACTGTGAAGTAATTAAGATATTATAGTTTAAATTATTAATTCTTTAATTTATCGTGGGAACGGAGCGGTTCAGTGTTAGAGCACTGAGTTGCATGCCGAAAATCCTGGTTCCAATCCCGCTGCTGGCAAGACTTTTATTTAGTTTGTTAGCAGTTGGAGATGTATTATGTGGGATCTAAGACCCTCCTGGGGCTCACCCAGCCACTACAAAGTGGGTACCCAAAATAAAGGGGGGAATCTGGCGGTTGAGTGTGATCTAGGACAAATCACCTCACTGCACAACCGTTGCCCTTGAAATTGTACAACCTCTATCATGTTCTGAACCACAGACCCGTTAACAGGTTTTTTTTTTTTAATTTATCGTCGATACAAATGCAAAGTATTGAAAGTGACAAAAAAAAAAAAGTACTAGAATAGTTTAGGGCCTGCTGACATCAGCACGCTCAGGTGTCACTTTTCTTAACCATCTCCTACTGTTATTGTAACCTTTCTTAGTCCTTTATTGTTTGTGTCAACTGAACGTGGATGTGTTTTCATATTATTTTGACAATATGAGTCGGAATTTAATGAAGATTTTTCGCACGGTGACTGATAAAAAGTCAGCTCTACTATTTCTTCAGGAGGAACTGACTTCCCTAAAGTTTTTTTGTGACGAACAGCTTAACATGTCTCATTCAACAGTGATTGATTATTCCAATTATATGAGAGAAGCGTGTGCTTTTAAATTAGAGAGAAGTTCAACAACTATTCGAGGTCCAGGGATGTATGTAGAAATTGACGAAAGTCTATATACTTGAAGAAAAAACAACACAGGACGGATTTTGCCTCAGCAGTGAATATTTGGAGGAATATGTAGAGAAACAAAAGAGTGTTCCATAGTTAAAGTTCCTGAAGATATTGTTGTTTTTAATGAACATTGCTTGTAATAAATGTTTCATTGTTTCTTGACATGTTTCTCATATTATCATATTTTAAATATTTATATTTTAAGGAGAAATGATGATATCTAACTAAAATAATGTAATATTTTAGTTAGATATTCTTCTTTTTAATGAACATTGCTTCTAATAAATGTTTAATTTTTTCTAGTTTTATTTTGTCTTCACATGTTTCTCCTTTATTTCATTTCCTAAAAATCTGTTCTGTGATAATGAAAGGCAATACTATTTGAAATAAATTGTAGGCAGCATAACTTGACACGATCCAAATAGTTGAGGTAAGTGACACCTGAGCGCGCTGATATCAACAGGCCCTAAAACATACTAGTACAAAAAAAAACTTAGCAATCTATATACATCGAAAACGAATTATGTGTTTTTTTCACATTCGATACTTAGGACTGTTCTTTATGGGTCTAAAAAGTGGCCGTGAATGAGCAATGTCTTAAGCTTTTCAAAAATAACGTATTGTGTAGAATATTTGGTCCCTAAAACAATGAGAATACTAGAGGAAATTGCACAACGAGGAATTGCATAGCATGCACCAGGTTCGAGGAGTTGACCGAGGCGTAGGTGGGAGGATTAGATTAAAGACAGCGGATTTGTTTTCGAGCCCATGGATGGAAGTTTATAAGCAAAGATTAGTGTAATCGACATCGAAACTTTCGGTTCGCTAAGCCTTATTTTTATTATTGTTATTTTTCTCATAATTCTTTATCCATAACTCACCATTTGTAAAGGTAGCAATGCATAAAATACACCATGAATTTTAAATTAATGACCCTGACCAATTTAATCCATCAATAAAAATTATTTTTTAATATTTTTATTCATACAAGACTGAAAAGACAAGAAACTGCTCGACGTTTTCGCCTACTTCAACATTTACTGGACAAACGTTCAAAGCTCCCAATTAATTATAAAAGACTCATTTACATGACAGTTACCAGACCTTTTTGGACATACGGAGTTGAGCTTTGGGGCTCTACTAAAATCCTCAATGCTCCTTATTATGTTACAAACAAATTCATCCATCATGATCTTAATATCCCATATGTTGCTGATTTGGCCCAAACTAGATACCTATCAACTTGATTCCCATACTATTCCTGATAATCCTCTGAAGCGTCTGAAAAGAAGATGGCCTCGAGACCTTCTACTATAGAACTTTATTGGAGTGCTATCAATGGGTAGTTTCTCCATAAGTGTTTTGATGTCATTTGTTCATACAGCAGATTTACTTATTGCAATATTATTACAGTTGTAAATATCAATAAATTAATCTAAAAAAAAAAAAATTTTGAAGAGAAAATATTTGTCCTGGCCGGGATTCGAACCCGTGTCGTCTGCATCTCTAGAGCAGTGTTCTAATTCCTGGACCAATCTTTTCACTTCAAAATAAAAATATTAAAAAATAATCACTATCAAAAGAACAATAATTAAAAATAAAATATAAATTATTATTCAATGTAAATAATTGAATACAAACACCTTACGTACAGTCCATTGCGGATGAAGGGACCGTACAATATGAAATAAAACACTTACTATAACTGAGGATTACAAACGACATTACAATAGAGGGAATGTTAGATAGCTCTCATAGATTGTTCCATTGTTGCTGATAGAACAGATCCAGAACGATACCATCTTTGGAAACAGTAGAACTCATTTTCTACTTTGTTTCCTGCTCAATTGTCCTACTTTATGGAATTCTTCCAAATAAATAAAAAGAGGGAAAATTATCCAAGAATTTATATAGATATTAATTGCTAAAGATATCTGGATGGAATATTATAAAACTTATAAGACAAGTGTAAAA
The DNA here is from genome assembly GCA_037127475.1 of Arma custos. NCBI lineage: Eukaryota > Metazoa > Arthropoda > Insecta > Hemiptera > Pentatomidae > Arma > Arma custos. The sequence goes on along the minus strand of JBBAGI010000141.1, from coordinate 13,263 downwards.
TAGTGAGCGGGTGCAGTCAATAAATTACAGATAATAAGATAGACCTATTTTATTTGTTCCTACGTATCAACCTAAATTTTGGCCCATTTTTAGGAACAGAAAAATTTAATTTAATTTAGGCCATAAAAGAAAACAGAAAAATCTATATAACAATTTAAGAAATTTTAGACTTGTATGGTTCTTTGGTACTGAAATATTTGTGTAGGTTTTAAAGTGAAACATTTATTCTATCGCACCAAAATTTTTGATCCATCTATCGCATGTCGTTAAGCCTGGAGAAGGGCTAAAGTGAAAGGCGCATGACAGAGCAGCCGAGGCCAATATGGCGGCGCCCAGTCAGCTCACCGTTAAATATTAATGTTTACTATTAACAAATCTCTTCAAAGACTATCAAATCCTTTTATCAGTGTGTATTAATTTTAAATTCGAGTCCTCGAATTTACTTTAACTTATTTCATATGAATATTTGATGAAGATATTTAATTTTATTTAGGCCTTCAGACATCTTCACAATATTTAAATATATGCTATAAATTACGAATATAACGTCAGAAATGCAAGGGGCTAAAATCGGGCGCCAGTTCTAATCAAGACACCAGCGGCAGTGATACACTAGTACGAGTAGAGATACAATAGCTATATCCCAGATTTAAATAAATAATGCTCTTACTTTTTAATATGCGTTTATCATCTAAATGATTTCCTTAAATATGTATTCCGTACTCTAATACTCAAATTTAAATGAACTTTTATTATTGAATATTTTGTCTACTATTAATTAAGTTACGATTAAAAAAGCAATTTTAATTACTAAATCGAATAATTTTCCAATTTTTTTTTAGTTAAATGCCTAAAAACCGAAAGAAAGTTTCATTTGCATCGTGGTTTAATAAAACCATACAACTTTCTCTGTTTTGTTTTATCCTCAGCCTTGAAGGTGGCCTAAAAATGAGGTCCAAACTTAGGCACAAATAAAATAAGTCTAGCTTATTTGGTGTAAATCATTGACTGCACCACCTCACCATTTTACAATGTTATTAAAATTATCCAATCAACCATTTCTATTTGAATATAAACCTTATAGGGGGGGGTATTATTATTATTATTATTATTATTACTATATTGGCGCTACAACCCGCAAGCGAGTCCTCAAGTTTCGCTTATCTCTCTGAATTTCATTACGGAAAACCAATAGTTCGTACTATGTATATGAATTAAAACCGATACAGTAGCCAAGTACAATTGTTTTAATATCGTGTCAACAATTACAAAATGAGTGTTGAAGAAATTGGTCCGGGTAGAGGTCACTGAATGAAATTCTCAATTAATTTCAGAAGGTATTTATTGTTAGCCAACGTTTCGACCTACGTTGTAGGTCTTCTTCAGGGCTATAAGCAAAATACAGACAATTTAAATAAATTACAAAATGAGTTTTCTTCATTGTCAGACTACTTCTGTAACAAGACTTAGTCCAGGCAGTTTGAATTTATTCCGCAAATAAATCGGAAAGTTTGGTTTTATCTACAACGTGTCGTTTAGGTGCTCATGTATTTTCAAAATTTGTTTTATTTTGAAATGATTTTATCACTTATATATTGAACCTGAAATGAATGTAACTTCGTTGTTATATATATATATATATATATATATATATATATATATATATATATATATATATATATATATATGGAGAATCATAAGGAATCTTTATTTTCAACTGAGAGCAGGGTAGCTCAGATAGTAGAGCATTGAGTTACTGTGTTGAAGATCCCACTTTCAATTTGGGATAAAATAGATAAATTATTTAATCTGTCAACAGCAATATACAAACCCTTTAGGATTTTTAATTAGGAGGAAAAAAATATAGTTTTTTTCCGATAAATCAAATAAATTACCAGTTAATAAAAAAACAAAACAATGAAAGATTCATAATTCATTTAAAAAAAATTGAAATCATGTTTCAAAATAATAATACCCCATGATGACACCTGGGCGTGATCTTGGACAAATCTCATCCCTACACAACCGTTTATAGGTTGTGTCATGAAATTTTAATTACACAAAATTAATCCTACTGTTCTTCTTTTCGGTACAAAAATTGTCATGAGCGTAATATTTCTAATTTTTTTTTATGCAGATTCAATTTTCAAAGTCTCGAATCTTTTTTTCTGTAGGAACAAGATATAGAAGAGATCCACAAAATCCCGTAGGGATACCTGAGCAGCAGCCTGAATAAATAAGTGACTGGCGATATACACATGTGCGTGTATAACATGTTTATATATATGTATATCCGAGCCCAAGGTATTCAGGGATTTGTCATGTATGACACATGGCTGTTTCACTTCAAAAACAGATTTAATTTGAAGATGTGTTGAACCATTGGTCTGATATTTTTTTGTAATAAATTCTGCAAAAATGACAACTTAGATTTAGACAAAATTTCCAACACTCGGAGAAATATTTTTACTCAATTGAGACGATGTAAAATGCTTTCAAATTTTTAATAAACTATAAAGACAAATACAGTACATTTTGAAATAATAAAATTTATTTCTTATATAAACAAATTTTAAGTGATGTATTATTCTATCGGGGTTGCCTAGCAACGGATCCAGGGACTACTTTTTCTCTAGTCTTTTGTCTTAATCGATCAGTTAAATTATAAATATTTTTTAAAATTGACAAAACACAAAGCAACTGTCCCTTACTTCTTAAAACCGTTACACAAAATATTTTACTGCTTTGAAATTTGAATGAGGGACGCATATATATAATAAATGAAATAAGATCCAATACTTTGATTTGAAAGATAATAGAGTGAAATAAGTCTTTTCTTTATAAAAAAAAAAAACCTGTACCACTACAACCCGTGAAGGGTCTGGGGTTCAGTACATGGTAGAGACTGTACTGTTTCATGGACAACGGTTGTGCAGTGAGGTGATTTCTCCTAGATCACGCTCAACCGCCAGATGTTTCCTCCTTATTTTGGGTACCTACTTTATAGAGGCTGGGTGAGCCCCAGGAGGGTCCTAGATCCTATATGATCCATTTCCGCCTGCTGACAGACTGAATAAAAAGTCTTCGGCATGGCAACACAGTGCTGTACCACTAAGCCACTCAGAAATAAGGTTACCTGTAAAACAAACCTAAAATAAATGAAAAAAACCTTAAGAAGCAGAAAAAGGATTGCTGAGTTACTATGCACAGATTTTCCTGGGGATCATCAAGCCTATATAAAGTCGGAAAAACTCCCTGGGGACAAATCACCTCCCTGAACAACCCTTGTCCTAGACACAGGACAGTCTCTACCATGTACTGAACTTAAAATCCCTCATGTGTTGTAGTTGTATAGATTCTCGCTATTTACTACCCAGTTGGTTATGAATACTTATCCTATCGAATATTTAAGCATCCATAGTTTGTTGGTTTTGACTAAAGCGAGGGAAAATTTACTTGTTTTTTTTTTTTTTTACTAAACTTGCAAGGAATAAGATACATTTCTTTATTTCTCGATATAAGATGATATGATAGAGTAGAACGGAATACTCTCCTCTATGGGGAACGATCAGACCTGACGTTTTAAAGGACTGAGTTGAAAGCAGATAAGGGAGTATCATTGAGTTGCGGAGACAGGTTTCTGCCCTGAATGAGCCAGTATCTATCATCTAGCCAACTATTGGCTATGTACTCAACCTTTTCAAATATTATTTAGGGAGCGGTGTGGCACAGTGGTAGAGCGCTGTGCTACCGTACCGAAGTGTAAATCCGGACGTGACAGTTAATTTATTTAATCTTTTAAAACCCATCTAAAGACCCCATGGCTCACTTAAGCTCTATGAATTGGTTACCCAAAATAGGAGAGAAGCCTAGGTGTTGTTCGTGATTTTGGACAAATCACCTCCATACACAGCCATGGTCCTAGAAACAGAACAGTCTCTACCACGTACTGGACCTAGACTCTTGTACGAAGTCGGTCGTAGTAGTAAAAGTGTGTTTTTTAGCGAAAGGATGTTAATTATTACTACAAACAGAAGTTAGAATTGAACGTATCTGTATTTGTTCACCTAAATTGAAATAAAAACAAAAATCAAATCTATAATTTAAAAAATTTTCTTAGAAATTTTCTTAAAAAAGTTTCTTTCTTAGCCCTTAAGATGGCCTACACCGTAGGCCGAAACGTTGGAACAATTAAAAAATAAGTTATTCTTATTTTTTGTGTTATCATTGACCCACTGACCAATTGAATCCTTCTTTATTACTATCGAAGTAAGTAATGTAATATTTAATTTAACATTTTAGGTGATACATAAGAATAATGGAACGTAACAAATTGATTTTAAGTCATAAAACCTCAAGGTGGTATCCTTGGTCCAATCCTTTATACAGTTTATACAGCTGACATCCCAACTCATCCTAATACTATCCTTACCACGTATGCTGATGATACATGTGTATTATCAGTCAACACCAATCCAGTTATTACATCCCAAAGCCTCCAATCCCATATCACTGATCTTGAACAATGGCGTCAAAACTGGACGATTAAAATAAATTCTCAAAAATCGCATCAAATCACTTTTACCTTACGTCGCAAACCAATGACTTCCTGCCCTTCCTTTAATAATATCCCTCTGGTGCCTGTAGAACAGATCCGATACTTAGGGTTGCATCTCGACAAACGATTAACCTGGAATCCTCATACAAGACTGAAAAGACAAGAAACCGTTCGACGTTTCAGGCTACTTCAACACTTACTAGACAAACGCTCTAAGCTCCCAATTAACTATAAAAGACTCATACATTTACATAACCATCATACGACCTATTTGGACTTACGGAGTAGAGCTTTGGGCCTCCACTAAGCCATCGAATTCCCCTCGTATCCAATCCTTACAGTCCAAAATCCTTCGTAAAACCCTCAATGCTCCTTATTTTGTTAAGAATAAAGTCATCCATAACGACCTTAATGTCCCATTTGTTGCTGATTTGGCCCGAACTCGGTATCTATCCTTTCATAATAAACTTCATTACCACTCAAACCCTCTAGTTTCTAACGTAGCTTCCTCTTCAATTCCCGATAATCCTCCGAGGCGTCTGAAAAGAAGATGGCCACGTGACCTTCCTAGTTGAACTTTGATTTGAGAACTACCAGTGGGTAGTTTCTCCACTTGTCATTATGTATCACTTATCCTATTTACTCGTTGTATTATTGTAATACAGTTGTAAATATCAATAAATAAATTAAAAAAAAAAAGTCATAAAAAACGCTGAGATGTACAGTTCCTAAGCAAACGCTTGTGCAAAGAGTTAGCGGTCACGTTTACAAGAGTTGGATGGATGATAGTTTATAAATTCTGATTTTTAGATTTTGTGACAAAAGACGCAAGCATAGCAATGTCGAGACCGAATAATAACAAGCATTGCCCGCCTTTAATGGCGCTTTTATTTCCTCTTGAATTTCGTTTTCTCTAGTTACCATTGACCCTAAATTCTTAAACTTCTCGACATATTCAAACTTATGCATCACCGAAAACTTCCCCTTTTCCGTTACCTCTTCTTTTATGTATTTATAGAAGTAAATATTAAAAAATAAATTACAGAACACTTATCTTATTTTAACAATAGGTATTATGCTATGATAGTCTAAAACGCCAAGGCATTAATAAACAGATTTTGGATATTCTTCAATGTTGGTATACCAACAGCCAAGCGAGAGTAGTTCTGGACTTAAATGGAGAGGATTTTCCAATCGAAAGAGGGATTCGTCAGGGCGATCCTTTATCACCTGATCTATTCAACGCGGTCTTGGAAGATGTTTTCAGAAACCTTCACTGGGAGAATTTTGGGATAGACATTAATGGTAACAAACTGTCAAATCTGAGATTCGCCGATGATGTACTTCTCATTTCACACTCACCATCTGAACTGAAGAAAATGCTAGAAGAGCTAGTCCTAGTAGGAAATGAGGCTGGGCTGGAGATAAATTTTAACAAATCAGTCTTAATGACAAATGCCGAAGAAGAAGAAATATTTCTCGGTACCAGCAAACTCCAATGGGTTAAAGAAACAATCTATCTAGGGCAACTCATATCATTTGCAGATAAATCCAAGAAAGAGGTGAATAGAAGGATTAAAATAGGATGGTCCAAATTTTGGTCACACAAAAATATTTTTAAAAGCAACATGGCCATACATCACAAGAGAAAAGTTTTTGATGCTTGCATCATTCCCTCTATAACTTATGGATGCTAAACTTGAAGCCTAAATAATGATATATCTAAATCTCTAGCAATCACTCAGCGTGCAATGGAGCGAAGTATGTTAAGGAAAAGTAGAAGGGAGAAAATAAAGAAGACAGAACTACGGAAGCTGACTGGTACGCGCGACATTCTCAAGACAGTATCTGATCTTAAATGGCAGTGGGCTGGACACATTGCAAGAATGGCATCAACACATTGGGCTAAGGCAACAACGGATTGGTATCCAATACACCACACTAGGAGAAGAGGGAGACCAGCTGCGAGATGGCGGGACGACATACAAAACTTCATAGGAATATTATGGCACCGTTCGGCTTGGAACAGACGTAGCTGGGGTAAATTGGGAGAGGCTTATGCCCAAAGAAGGGCCTTTTTTTCTTTTTAAAAAACCTTGTAAATATAAAAACCATGTAAAAATTGTACATAGAAGAAAGAGGAAAAAAATAAAGCTTATTATTATGCTATGTGTTTTAACAATTACTTCAAAGTACTATAAAGTGATGATTGTTAGACCATATAAGACTAGTCTTTGCCGAACCCTGGAAAAACAATACTATTATACTGTTTCTTAGACAATGGTAGTGAAGCAAGGTGATTTGTTCGAGTTCACGCTTAATCGCTAATGTTTATCCCAAGGGTAACTCACCACTCAGTTATAGAGGCTGAGTGAGCCCCAGGAAGGCCAATAGATCCCGCATGGACCTTCCGTGTAAGATTTAATAATTTATCTGTCTCAGCTGGATTTGAACCCCGGACCTTCGATATAGCCAGCACTCTACACAATGATATACTCCGCTATTCAATAAGCTAAAAATGTAAGATTGTAAAAATACTGTTACATAATAAAAACGTCAAAACATGTGATGGGTCAAAATATGAGACGAAATCGATTTGGGACCCACCTGTGGTCTTATGGTTAGCATTACAACTTACTAAGCCCCCGATCGCGGGGTCGTAGCCCGGCAGATGGTGCTAGGGTTTTTTTTAAAGGGAATAAAAAATCCTTGGTTATGCCGTCCTTCGGAAGGGACGTTAAATTTTTTTTTTTACTACTTTATTACAACAATTGTCATATGTCGTAAGCTGACAATGATTCCACTTTTCCCGGTCCTGGCAGTCCTCCTCTGTAAGCCCTCTGGCTGCCATTCCTTCCTGCAATCCATCGTACCATTTCTTTGCCGGACGTCCACTTCTCCTCCTGTCCTTAGGAACATAATTTATTCTCTTGGGCCATCGATTTTCTGACATTCTCATTACATGGCCGTACTAGCTCAGCTTTTTGGTTTCGATAGTGTTCAAGATATTGTGGGGTTCCTGTACTTTTTCTCTGATCACGTGGATAGGGGTGTGCTGGAGTTTCGATATGCTACTACTACGTCTCCAGAAGTCCATCTCCATCGCTAGGAGTTTCTTTTCTAAGTTGGTAGTGATGGCCCATGTTTCTGAGCCATATAATGCCACACTTTTGACAAAAGAGTGGTAAAGTCTTTTCTTTGTAGACAATTGAATTTCCTTACTCCATAATATAGAATTTAAAGTTCTTATTGTCTTTCTTCCTCTAGTGACCTTTTCCCTTATGTCAAGATCGAAGCCAGTTCTAGTGGAGAGCCACCTACCGAGATATTTAAAATTTTCACTTTGGGTAAGACTTGCCAAATATTCTGTTTTTTGCTCGCTGATTTCTAGGCCTCCCAATTTGTATGCTTCAAACAGTTTTCTCGTTAAACATCCCTATCCTAATTAAACATGGATAAGAAAATTTAGAGCTCCCACTGTAGTATCATTGCGATTAGCCATAGCAGCATAAAGTGATTTAAATGAACAAACAAACGAATATTTTTATATAACCAAAATGACACTTGATGTAGAATAATTTTGTTTTCTTTATATTTTCATCCACACCTGCCAAATAAAAATTATGACAATCAGCAGATTGACTGACACTAAAATAAAATACAAAGATATCAAGAAGAACAGTCCCCAGCACTAGCGTAGCATAATTTTATTTTCGATTTTGATGGATTTTGTTCTTTTTTTTCTTCTGAAAAACATTATTTTTGCCCAAAACTATGGAATCGATCAGTTTTAAAAGGACGAAACGACAAGGAAATGGCTGGGTAATGACATTGGACCGGCCATTGACAGGTAGAAGGGAATTCGAGTGCGGAACGTGACGAAGACAGCTCTGGAATAAAGAGGTCATGGAGTAGACTTCTTCAGGGACCATTCTCCAGGAAACATTGACCTCCACAATGAGAGTCTACTCGAGATAAAAGATCAGACAGGGAAGTGTGCTATTGATAGTGATCGTAGGTCTTTGTTATCCTGAAGGCTGTGGATGTCAATCATAGAGTTATACAGAAAATTATAAGTCTCTGAAACACTGCGAAATAACTAAATAGTCAACGTTTTGCCAATTCAGGGATCATGAGTACGTATGCCAAACATGCACACATCTCACATCACCATCACAAAACGACTTAGCTACCAGAGACAGCAACACTCCAAAGCCTTTAATAAAATAGAACCGATTAAACATAATGCTCAATAAATTTTTTATTTCAACACACCAATTTTAATATTTGAATCTACCGACATTTAAGTGAATATTTCAAACACTACAAAATTATTCCCCTTAAAAAGTTCAAACAAAAATGTAACTGAGTGTAACCTTCCCAGCTGTTACCGTAGTAACCATATCATTAATATTCAAAAGACGTTTGGTGTAAGTCTTTTACACACATATATACAAAGTCATCCATAAAAACTTTTATTATGTCGAATACATAAAAATTAATAATATTGAATTTAGCCTATTGTTTGCTAAAAGAAGAAAGTCGTTCATCACTTCCTGAAGATTAGATACTTATCTTCCTTAGTGACGTGCTTTGGAAATGTGTCAACAGCTGGGACGAGGCACCCTACACTTGTTTACAAGGGCTGAATCATCTGGTGATGACTCACAGGGTGACCTAAAGTAGGAACACTACGCCCCATCCCCTGGGCATCTCGCTATAGAAATAAATAAATAAATGACTATTTTTTTTATAGATAAATTCATTTATTTATTGTTTGTTTATTTAACTTCACTTTATGCTTTTTAGACTAATCACACAATGCAGTACTGGAAGTGCTAAATTTTCCCTATCCAGGTAGTAATAAGATAGGGATCTTCAACGAGTACCTGAAACCGTACAGGCTCGGAATCACCATTTTACGTCCATTCCGAACGAGGACCGAAGTACCTCCACAATTTTATTCTAGAAAACAGTACTGTTACGGTCACAGAGAGAAGGGCGGAAGGAAGGGATTAGCGTCTTATGCCCGTCGGCGGGAGAAGTTAAGATTGGATTAGAACCTTCTTGAACATACTAGAACCGCCTCCCCTATGTCGGAAGAGATTAAGAAGGTTCTCGACAATCCCAGAGTCTCCCCCTACTTCCGTGTTCTAGAACGTTCGTCCTTGCCTATTTAAATACCCCCCTCGCCTCGAGTGAGTCAGTCAGAGAGTAGACCAGGCACTATGATGAACTAGTAATAAGTGAGTGTCAGTGTAATGAACCGTTTCTGTGTATTAATGTAGAATCTTACGGTCAGTGGACTTTGATTAGTGAACTGTAACTGTTAATTAGTAGTTGTAAATTGTAGTGTAATTTTATAGTATTCGTACAAATTTATGTAAATAGTTAAGTCATTTAGAATTAGTAACATCTTATATTATTGTAGTAATTAAATAGGCCTAGGTTATAATAAATATTTAGAACATTGTTATTTCAATATCAATATTCTAGGGTACTGGACTTTACAGATATATTTTATTCTAAGGGTGTATAATAATACAAAAAAACCTTTAGTCCAAATTCATATATTGTATCATTTTCTATAAACGTTTCGAGTGCTCATTTTCAATACACGCTTCACATCACCATTTAGTCAGTAGCATCTCAATCTTTTTTTCCTGTAGACCTAACATTTAAAGGAAGCTGGGTGAGGTCCACCCACAGTCAGGCACTGCAACTAATGAAAACGACCACTCAAGGGTCGAAACGTTTATAGAAAATGATACAATATATGAATTTGGACTAAAGGTTTTTTTGTATTATTATACACCCTTAGAATAAAATATTGTTATTGTTAATTTATATTAGTTTAATAATTTGATTGTATGTAACTTCATTGTATTCTTTTTATCACTTTTGTTAATAAATACAGTAAAACCTCGAATTAACGGACAGCCCTGGTGCAAATATTTTTGTCCGTTATTTACAGATGTCCTTTAAAGGGAGGTTTTATTTTTTCATAAATATGTATTTGTACAAATTAATTCTCTCTTGTTCAATTTCTCTTGTGTTTAAAAGGTAAGTAGAATAAAATTTAAAAAAACACCGCACGGTTTTTGAGTGTTCCCGAAACTTGTGTACTACCGATATTGAGTCTTTCCGCTAGCGCACGTACACTTGACTTTTCGAGGTCATAAACGTCGATTACATTTATTTTTTGTTCTAAAGTGAGTCTCTTACGTGAGGGAGACATTTTCAGCCGCCTGCCACGAGGGTTAGAACAGAACTAAATTTTAATAAAGCAAGTTCGAGAATAAAAAAAAAAGTATTTATGTGGAAAACCTTTACTCAAAAGTAAACACAGCTGTCCCTGTTTTCTTAGACCGGAATCAACTAATTGTTTCCGAGAAACGGGAAAGTCAAAAAGTCATACTGTCCGTCTTTTAGAGGTTTTTATAACAATTTACAACCAACACAGTCTGTCCGTGACCGTTAATGAGAGGTTTCGTTAAATAGAGGTTCAAATGCCTTAAAGATTGTATTAAAATGTTGGTGCAAAAAAAAATCGTCCGGTAATGGGGAGTGACCGCTATTTAGGGTGTCCGTTAATAGAGGTTTTACTGTATTAGTATCTTTAATTTAGCAGCAGTTTAATTCATTTTAACACCCGATAGCCTGTAACAGTACTATTGTTTGTCCGGGGTCCTGCAATGTTTAGACCCACTTTTGCCTACAGAAACTAGATGGCCTACAAATCATCATGTTACAGTGGATTTCTGTAATTGTTAAAACATTAATAGGATAAGGTCTATTCCAAAAATAAATGAAGTGTTTAATAATTTTTTTTTAATATTCAATTTTATTCCATATAGAGAAGACGGAGTAACAAAGCATAGGTAACAGAAAAGGGGGGGGGGTTCTAGTGATGCTGTTGGAAGGAATAAGTTTCCTTAATAACAAGCATTATATCGCTCCTTCAAAAGAATAACTCAAAAATTGCCCTTTTTGAGTTAAGCCTTCAGTAGCAGTTTTATTGTTTGAAGCTTTTAAATTCAGAAACAACATATCTGATATTCCATTTCCAACTTTTTTTTTTTTATAAAGTCATATTTTGAGTTGTATCTTGTTTGAATTTGAAGTTTTATGGAAATAATGACATAAGTTAAAATAAAAAAAGTTTCATTATTTTAAAAATTTTCCGATGGCTAATGAAATAATTTCAATACCATCATTAGAATTGGAATTCTTCACTTTACGTATAGCGAAATTTTTATTTTTTTAACTCACATGGAACTTTCAAATATCTCTATAGAAGAATTGAGTTTTTGGAGTTATGACATTGTTCTTTTGAAGGAGCAATATGTAATGTCCATAATTTTGACGATCTAATATGAAATTTGTTGGTAATACTAATTTTAATCAAATAAATTATAATCCTGGACCGAATCGCATAATATCCCACATTCAAAAAGCACTATTAAAAGTAAAAAAAAAAAGTTATTTTAAAAAGAAAGAGATATATTTATTCATTTTTAACAATTACACAGAGTAGAGTATACTAATCAAGGAGAGACCTGAGCAAGGAGGTACAAGAAATAAAATGAGACAAATGGGAGATCGTAAAAGCCGACAATTTCAGAATTGATGCTAGGAATTTCCTAGATTACTTGTATAATTTACTATCTTCAAGTTAAGGTTGCATCCATGGACCTATGACGCAACTTATGAATGTTATACATAGAGTAACATAATATAATATTATATACATATTCTAGGAGAGAGCGGAGAGGCTCAGTGGTAGAGCACTGAGTTGCCATGCCGAAAATCCTGGTTCAAATCCCGCTGATGGCAAGATTTTATTTAGTTTGTTAGCAGTTGGAGATGGATTATGTGGGATCTAAGACCCTCCTGGGGCTCACCCAGCCACTACAAAGTGGGTACCAAAAATAAAGGGAGGGAATCTGGCGGTTGAGCGTGATCTAGGACAGATCATGTCCCTGCACAACCGTTGTCTTTGAAACAGTACAGTCTCTACCATGCACTGAATTCCAGTGGTACAGATATTTTTTTTACATATTCTAGGGGGTAACCTGATTCTCGTCCTAACGGCGGACCAACCGCCATTTAACAAATTACACAGAACAACAATGAATTTGTTTCGGCCTTAAAAATACCCAGTTATTATGTATTTTCACCCCCTGAGTTCAAAAATCACCTCGAAAATGACCAATTAGCTCTTGTTTTCAAGATACAGTAACATGTCATTTTTTAATGCTCAGCTTTCACTTCGTCGAGAAATTTAGTTTTTGGATGTTGGTACGCCTGTTAACTGACAAAACCAACAGTTGTACAGCTATTTTGAGGTTATATACGTGATTTCAGTTCTTCAGATAGTCCTTGATGTGGTTCCTCCTCCACTCAATCAAATATGCTGAACCCAAGTGGAAAATCTGTGGTGATATAAAGGTCATCGCTATACTTTTAGGAATGCAACTGAGGTATACTAAATACTGCTGCTTTTTATGTATGTGGGACAGTAGGGATAGGAAATCACATTACATTCAAACCGACTCGCCTGCAAGAAATCTTGGCCCTGGTGAAAAAAATGTTGTTGCCCTGCCTCTCGTCGACCCGAAAGATATATTTCTTCCACCACTACATATAAAACTCGGTTTGATGAAAAACTTTGTCAAAGGCATGAACAAAGAAGGAGAGGCCTT
>JBBAGI010000140.1:0-126016 GCA_037127475.1 Arma custos | reverse complement strand
AATCCTCGATGTTGTTGATAAATAAATGAAATATAATAGTGAACTATTATATATGAAGTTATTAGAAACGTTCGAAAACTACGGACCGGTGTAATCCATTCGAATCGATTAGGAAAGTAACCAACCCCCTTTTAATGTAACAATTTAAAAAACGCTCGCACATACATACATACATACGTGTGTATATATATATATATATATATATATGTATATATATATATATATATATATATATATATATATATATATATATATATATATATATATATATATATATATATAGACACACACACACTCACATTTCCGCCATTTTTTATTTCTGATCGCTTGCTGGAAATGAAAGTCTGAAAGCCACGCACTCTGGAACGGTTTATGCGCACTTTGGTCAAGGTTACCGATACAACCGCGAGACTGCGCTGCTCGCTTCACCACGATTGGGCCGCTTGGCCGACAACGAATCGAATATAAATAGACCCTTCAATGCCGTTTCAAAACACTTCGGTTTCAGCTGACATACAGTCAACATGCCACCAAAGGCGAGCGGTAAAGCCATGAAGAAGGCCGGGAAGGCCCAGAAGAATATCTCCAAATCCGACAAGAAGAAGAAGCGGAGGAGGAAGGAGAGCTACGCTATCTACATCTACAAGGTGCTGAAGCAGGTCCACCCGGATACTGGAGTCTCATCAAAGGCTATGAGTATCATGAACAGTTTCGTCAACGATATTTTCGAACGTATCGCTGCCGAAGCCTCACGCCTCTCCCACTACAACAAGAGGTCGACCATCACGAGCAGGGAAATCCAGACCGCGGTGAGGCTCCTACTTCCCGGAGAATTGGCCAAGCACGCTGTCAGCGAAGGTACAAAGGCCGTTACCAAGTACACTAGCTCTAAGTAACGAGTTAATCGTTCATAGGCTGATTTCAACGGCCCTTTTCAGGGCCACCAATAGACATAGCACGCTTTCTATTTTAATGTGAAATGTACTCCGTATTATACGTAAATTTTTGTTATTATTGCCTATCGAAAAAATACTAGTGTCATAGCTTATCATATCCAATCCACATGTTGGAAGCGAGGTGTAAACTGACAACATATATCTTATCCATCTACGTTTCGAATATCTCTATTTACTATCATCTCGCCATACTTGTCTCAGATCATGAACCTACACCATTACATTTACGCACGTATATATGTAATGTAACTCCTACTTATCCGAATAACCCCCTGCGGCCAGTGGATTGTTTATTTTCCAACATACACTTTGAGTTGTCCCTTTAATTAGCATTCGTTAATCTTGTTTACTGCAAAAAATCTGGCGGATATACCTAAGATGGCGGAAATTAGCAGAATGAACTGTATAAACAAAAATATGGCGGTCAACAACAAAAGGGCGGCGACCTTTGATGTCCATTCCAGGTACGAATCATAAACTAATATTAACTATATGCCTTCCCCTGCTCTGGAAATCCCTAATACCAAAGGCGACCTTCCCCTTTCCTCCGAGAAAACGCGATAAGCGGTTTTTTTTTGTTTTTGTTTTTTTTTAACACGCTTTCTGTTCTAATGTGAAATGTACGCCATACCATGGCCATTTAGTAATAAGTAGTTAAAACACACTCAATGCTCGAAAAAAAAAGACTCGGACAATAATACTATATAATCAAATAAGTGAAAAATAAGTTTTAAGTTGAAAATTAAGAAAGGTGCGGCGACCTATGATGTCCATTGCAGGTATGATAAAGTATGACCCTCATGGGGAAATCCCCAATACCTAGGCGACCCTTTTCCCTTTCCTTCGGATTAAGCCATAAACGTCGACAGTGTAATTTATGTTCCTTTATTAGTCCTTCTAACCGTGTATGATTTATTATTATGACCACCAAATAAGTCCTAATAAGAATGAATAAGTCCAGCAATGTACAAATAAATACAATGTGAAGATAAATGCGGTAAATCCTATTTCGGACCATCGGAACAATACTTACAGCATAGAGTGTACCGACACAAATATAGTTTTGATACAATAATAAAAACCCTAATAAACTAGATCAAACAGCTATCGCTACACATTTTAGAAATACACAACATACATTCAAATTCGAGAAACCTAAAATAATACACCAAGAGAAAAATTGGTTTTAACGGAATATAAAAGAAATTATAGCTACAGAGAAGTACAAAAAGTCGCACTGTAAACAAAACAAAATAAAAAAATCGGATGTTCAAGGTCTAAGTTCGTGTTATGCAAATTTAATTAATTCTCAATGAAATAATAATAGAAATAATCTAATATCATTCTACAGTTATATAAAAATGCTGTTGTTAAAAATAGATTTCTTACTCGTTGATCATGGCTATTGCAATATAAACATTTTATGAAATATTGCGAAGTAACTGATTGATGATAAACTGATCTATTCTTTGGAACTTGTAACTTACACCCTATCCAATTACATCTTACACGTGTCATTTTAATTTTTATTTTAGTGTGCTATTTAATGTTTTAACTAAAAGCTCATTTTTCACTGTTAGGTCATGAGTAAGTATGAGACTAACCTAGGCTCGAAACGTCGACTGAAGAGGCTTAAGAAAAGACTGAAACTCATAAACATATACCTAATTTACATAACAGTCAAAATAAGTAGAAACCTAAGTAGAAACCAATATATATATATATATATATATATATATATATATATATATATATATATATATATGTATGTATGTATGTATGTATGTATGTATGTATATATGTATATGAAATAGGCGACGGGATAACGGCAAGATTATAAAATAGGACAACGACAAAAAAAAAAAATATGATCATGTATACACCGATTCACAAACAAACAGATGAAAGGTCAAATCAGGAAGCATGCTTCGTTTTGTTTTGTTTTTCCTTAATAAATTTAAACGTTATTTATTTTTCCTTTTCCCCTTTATGGGTCTCTTTAGGGTCATACATACATACATACATACATACATACATACATACATACAACGTTTTGACGACCCATTACCGATGATCCGCCGCCGGACGGGCGGAGACAGTGCACAGTGCGCCCATGCCTTTTCTACATGTTATTAACGAGTTGCCACTAGCAAAGCTCATAGGAAACCGGTCCTTTATTTAATACGAGACGATCGATCAAAGGCCCCTTATTGCAAAGGAAAGATGATCCAGCGGTTAAATAATATTTTAGAGAACCAGTCGGTAAAGATGACATAGGACAGCATCGGATGAGTGCTAACAACCCCAGAATGAATCCGTTTCCACGAGGAATGAAAGCTGTGAAACAATCCAAAGCCCGTGGATTCTGAAAGGTTAATGGTTCCAAAAGAGTGAGGCTTTGTTGAAAAATCTCGAGCACGAGGCAGAAGTAATTTAAAAATGACTATTTTGAGAAGAGTTGGAGAGAAGACGACCGGTCTCTGAGATTCAGCGGTCGTTTAAGACTAGGTCCGAGTTTTTGGAGAACGCCTGGCCGCACGTATGTGAGGAGGAAAGTAAGGAGAAATGGCACCGAAAATCGTACGTCGTTAAATGGGTCTACGGAAAAGCAGAGGGGAGTTTACAGATACAAATTGAACACAAAACAATCCAAGGGAGAAATAATTCTGGGAATAAGAAGTGTGGTGTCTCCGTTACGGTCCGTCCTGCTTTACAAAAGCGAAACGAAACACGCTGCGAAAAAAGGTACACTAGCGAACCTATTGTGAAAATGACTGAAACTGCAACAGAAGCCGCTGCTCCGACAACCCCGGCGACGCCCAAGGCGAAGAAGGGTAAGGCCGCTGCAGCAGCCGGCGCCAAGAAACCCAAGACCGCGCCTACTCATCCACCCGTTTCTCAGATGGTGACAGCTGCGATCAAGTCTCTCAAAGAGAGAGGTGGATCATCTACCCAGGCTATCAAGAAATATATCAGCTCGACGTACAAGATCGATGCGGAGAAAAAGTCGCACTTTATCAAAAAGTACCTCGTATCCGCCGTTGCTTCCGGCTCGCTCGTTCAGACCAAGGGTAAAGGGGCATCGGGCTCTTTTAAACTCGCCGGAGCAGGAGGTGAAGGCAAGAAAGTAGCGGCTACAAAGAAGGCCCCAGCTAAGCCGTCCGTCGCTATAAAATCCAAGGCACCAAAGGCTAAACCTGCGGCAACGAAAAAGGCCGCTGCTGCACCTAAGGCTAAGAAGACCAAGAAGCCACCAACCGCCGCCAAGACTCCAAAGCCCAAGGTGGCCAAGGCGAAACCCGCCACGACACCTAAGGCGAAGAAGGCACCGGCGAAAAAGGCACCTGCCAAGAAGCCAGCGGCCAAGAAGGCTTCACCGAAGAAGAAGTAGGTCGTTTTCCCCCTAACCGCTGCCTCCTCAAGGAGGAGTGATTTTAAACGGCTCTTTTCAGAGCCACTAAAAATACGCACACATACTTTCTACCGAGCTTGCTAACTGTTGCCCTTCGATCACACATGGATTTTATGGATTACAGTATTAGATGAGACAAAATAATACGCGTGCGCCAAACAATAACATCTAATACCCCCCCCCCTCCTTAATAATTAATTGTCAACCTATTTCATTAGGACGCATAGAGACCGTTTTACTATTAACTAACTTGTTGAGTATGAAATCCGTAATTCCTGAGTGTATAACATCTAAGATGGATGGCGGCAATACAAACAAAAATATGGCGGACATAAAGAATGGGTCGGCAACCTTTCATCTCAATTCCAGGTATAATAAAATATGGCCCTCCTAGGGAAATCCCGACTACCTAGGCGACCTTTTGGCGGACTAAGCCATAAACCAAACGTTTATGACTACCAGGGAAATCCCTACTATCTAGGCGATCTTTTTCCCTTTTCTTCGGGTTAAAAACGTTTACGACTAGAATTTTACTTATATAGTGTATTTACTAGGGAAATCCGTACTAATTTGGCGACCGTCCCCCCTCCCCCCCCCCCCTCCTTTTTCTGCGGATTAAGTCCTAAGCCTAAGCCAAACATACCAGAATTTCTGTACATAGTGCAATTTATATTCCCTTATCAATTCTTATTTGCCTTATTACTTACAAAATAATATTAAAAATCTTCTGACATAAAGTGATTCCGATGAATGGAGTGATGGTATTGTCCGGTAGGTAGCAGTCTGAGGTAAATACACATTGTGGGGTGGGGAGCAGCGGCGAAAAGCGATTGGTCCTGACTACGATGTAACCCTTGAAAAAATTTCCAAACTGGGCCCTATTGACTATATGGGTTACAGCGTGGAAAAAATGAAGAACATTAGCGGCCCCAGGCAATGCCATGCTTGCCAGGAATTCGGCCATACTAAGAACTATTGCGGTCGCATCGTAAAATGCGTCCGTTGTGGTGAAAACCACGAAACAAATGATTGTCCAAAAAACAGCCCCCCCAAATGCGCAAACTGTGGAGGCCCACATGTGGCCTCATATCGCAATTGTGCAAAAAGAATCGAACTCATAAAAACTAGAGTTCAAAATAAAATTGTTGTCCAACAAGACAACAACAATTCTCAACAAAGCACTAATAGTGCTACTAAATCTGACCCGCATTCTTTTGCAGGGGTCACATTTTCAGGTGCCATTCCCTCCCCTAAAAACCTCAATCAGGAAGAAAAACCAGCATGGGCTCTTGAGCTCATTAACATGTTTAGAGACATGAAGGAGATGTTTAACACACTAATGGGCACGCTTAACGTCGTGCTTCAAAACACCTTCAATGTTAAACATGGATAGACATTCTATCATCAACTACAACATTACAGGGCTCGTTAAGCGAAAGCTCGAGCTAGAAACCCTCCTGGCCTCTTATAGGCCTTCCGTTGTCGCACTTACGGACACAAAACTCAACAGACAAACACATGTACAGTTTAGAGGTTACTACACATACAGACTTGACACACAGACTATGCATGGAGGTGTAGCACTATTAGTGCGCAACGACGTCCCCTCCAGACTAATAAACAACAACACACTTGACGATGACAAACACACCGCAATTACAGTACAAGTCAGACTCAAACACAATTACAAACTGACATGCATTTACAGAAGACCCAATGCAAAACTCGACACCATCAAAACACTACTTCGTGATACTGAAAGCGACAGACAACACATTATCTTAGGAGACCTAAACGCCAAACACCACTCATGGAACTGCACGAAACCAAATGCACTAGGCAACCACCTAACAAAAACAAAATACACAATCATACACCCCAACGCTTACACTTACAGACACCACTCAAACCCAGCATACACATCCACACTAGACCTGCTACTCACACAACAGGCACACAGATTTACAAACTGCATCACAATAGACTTCAGTGACAATGACCACATTCCCGTACTCTACGAATTAGGTAAAAACGCAATAATAACACCACCTACTGACTACAAATACAACTTCAAACTAGCTGACTGGAAACATTACAAAAAACTAGTACACACAAACACACCAAACATCACCCCACTCACAACCACAGAACACATTGACAAAGCCATAAACACACTATTCACCACAATACAAGACGCAGCATCAGCCTCTATACCTACATTTAACCCAACACCCATACACCTACGCAAACCACCACAACACATACTCGCTCTCATAAAACAACGAAACAACATAAAGAACTGTTGGTACAGGACAAAAGATCCTACTTACAGACCCATAATAAACAACATGACCAGACAAATCACATCCCTAATGGCGCAGTGGAAAACCTCCCTATGGCATGACCAATTACGCCGGACTCATAACGATCCTCATAACTTCTGGAAATTAGTCAGAAGTCATAACACAAAGTCCAAATCGGTCAAAATCCACCGTGGCGATGAGCTTCTCACCCCTGCAGATCAGGCTACCATACTTGCCGACTATTACGTTGAACGTGACCTAGCACGAACAAACTCAACATATCTACACCGCCCTCTGAGCGTTAGCTCAGAGAACACCATTTTCTCCACATATAAAGAACTGACTGCAATTCTGAGAAAAACTAAGGGAAACAAATCCTCTGGAAAGGACAACACTCCATATGTCCTATACAAACAACTACCCAGGAAACCCCTCATGTTTCTCTTAAATATCTACAACTCATGCTCACGCCTTAAATACTACCCAACGGAGTGGAAACATGCTATTGTTGTTCCACTCCTAAAACCCAAAAAACGAGGAGCTGTACCGGAAGAATACCGGCCTATCAGCCTCCTCAACCACATCTCAAAAATATATGAGAAATTAGTTATAATACACATCCGCAAACACTGCGATACACATGACATTATACCCCCTGAGCAAACGGGGTTCTCTCGCGGAGTAAGCTGCTATCACCACGTAGCGAAATTACAACATGATACAGCTCACAACCTAAACAAAAATCTCGCTACAGCAATGATATCCCTCGACTGCACTCAAGCATTCGATTCTGTATCCCACTCTATTCTGATAGAAAAACTCAGGCTTCACCACTTCCCAGACCAATTGGTTGATATAATAGGCTCATACCTCAGTGGCCGGACTTTCTCTGTCCGTGTCAAAACTGAACTCTCTACAAAACGCCCAGTCACTTGTGGGGTCCCCCAGGGCTCGGTCCTTGCGCCAATATTATTTAACATTTATACTGCCCAAATAGTGGGACAAAAAATAGATAACGTGCAAATCGCCGCCTATGCTGATGACATAGCAATATACACTGCTAGCATGAATGCGGATCACGCCATGCGCAAGGCCCAACAAGCAGCCCAACTGATCACAGAACAGTTACAAGACATAAACATACACATTAACACACACAAAACAGACGCCATCACCTTCTCTTACAGAAAAACACCTAAAACACAACCAACACTAAACGGACAAACAATACAGAACAAAAAACAACTCACATACCTAGGCATGAAACTCGAATCACACCTCTCATTCTCAGCTCACACACAACACAGAATACACATCGCACGAACCACAGCCAATCAACTCAGACACTTACTCTACTCACCGGGGCTGTCACTCAGACTCAAGATCCTACTATACAAAGCAATCCTCAGGCCCACATTACTACACGGAGCTCCACTCCTTCACTACCTATATCCGTCAGCCCTGAAGTCACTACAGAGATATCAAAACAGCATACTACAGAAGATCACTAGGGGCACTACATTAGAAAGACGCAACATGGTACACATACACAACGAACTACAGTTAAACACTGTACAGACACACATAACTAGGTGTCACCTCAAGTTTTTTGACAACCTTCCCGCATCCCACAACCCACTCTTCCGAGCCATAACCCCATCCCCCCTTCCTGCAAGGTGGCAGGGCAGGAAGGGGCCCTTAAACCCCGTCAACATCATATCATAACCCCTTCCCCCCCCCCTCCTTTTCCCTCCCCTAACCCCTCATTAATCCCATCCTATTTCCTATCCTCTTACCTTGACCCCACGCCTCCTCTTAGTTCTAAGTTTTTTGTATTAGTTTAGCTTGTAAGTTATTAAATAGAGAAGGCCCCTCACCTTCGGATTATTCTGTACCTGAAATATGGACAATTTTAGTTTTTATTCCAAGTTAAGAGACCTTCCAATACTATTAAGTAGAATAAGGTTAATTTAATATTATATGACTAATTACTTAATTATGTTACTAACCACCATTGTTTACTGTTTCATGTTTCCTGAGGGATCCGAAAAAAAAAAAAAAAAAAAAAAAAAAAAAAAAAAAAAAAAAAAAAAAAAAAAAAAAAAAAAAAAAAAAAAAAAAAAAAAAAATCGAAAGCATATATTTCTCGTCAACGACAGAGAACACATAGAGCAGAAGAATGTCCGGACGTGGTAAAGGTGGTAAAGCCAAGGGAAAGGCAAAGACCCGATCATCTAGGGCAGGGCTCCAGTTCCCCGTGGGTCGTATCCACCGTCTTCTCAGGAAAGGTAACTACGCAGAGAGAGTGGGAGCAGGAGCTCCGGTATACCTCGCAGCAGTCATGGAGTACCTGGCTGCAGAAGTTCTCGAGTTGGCCGGCAACGCCGCTCGTGATAATAAGAAAACCAGGATCATTCCGCGTCACCTCCAGCTCGCTATTAGGAACGACGAGGAGTTGAACAAGCTGCTGTCGGGAGTCACCATCGCTCAAGGCGGAGTACTTCCCAACATCCAGGCCGTTCTACTGCCGAAGAAGACAGAGAAGAGCTCTTAAGCCTAAAAGACGGCGAGCTCCTCGCGACCTTCTCTTTTCAACGGCCCTTTTCAGGGCCATAAATTGGATGAAGAACTTTCGACCGCAATACTTATAAACTTGGTATGTTAAGTAAGAGGAATTAAGAATTTATCAAACATCATAGGTTTGACTATCCGGTTGGGTAAAGTTACGGGATCGGAAATTATGTTGTGTACATACTCAATAATAATAATAATAATAATTGTTCCGTAACAGGCAACCATCATAATGAAGAACAATGCATTCGTTCACTTGCACAGTTCTAATGAACGCAGTTAATAGAACCGAGGAAAATAAACACTACAGGACGTCATCATACATAATCAAAGAAATGTATTGAATTTCAGAATCGATAGATAAACGAAATTTTGTTTTATACAAACGGTCGTCATATAATCTTCAGCTGATTGATGGTGATTTGAATATATCATCAGTAAATCATGAATAATGAAAGGAACCAAAACCATCCTTTTTTTTTTTTTTTTTTTTTTTTTTTTTTTTTTTTTTTTTTTTTTATCCCGGCGAAAAAGGAGCTCTACATTTTTATTTCTCCTAATAAAACAAACACAAACGCTCACGCACACACCAAACCTATCAAATTGAATGAGTCGCGTAAACGGACCACCAGAGGGCATACCAACCGCTCGTGTTTGGACCAATCGGAAGGAAAGACCTAGCTATATAAACAAGGAGGTAGAAAATTTTGGCCAAGCAGTCGAATATCGTTCTCTGACCTGCAAAGATGACTGGACGTGGCAAGGGTGGAAAGGGTCTGGGCAAAGGAGGAGCCAAAAGACATAGGAAAGTACTCCGAGACAACATCCAAGGTATCACCAAACCCGCCATCAGGAGGTTGGCCAGGCGAGGAGGTGTGAAGCGTATTTCGGGTCTCATTTATGAGGAGACCAGAGGTGTGTTGAAGGTGTTCTTGGAAAACGTTATCCGTGACGCAGTCACCTACACCGAACACGCCAAGAGGAAGACCGTCACCGCCATGGATGTCGTCTACGCTCTCAAGAGGCAGGGCCGTACTCTGTACGGTTTCGGCGGTTAAGTTCGACGTCGTGTGTACCTGGCGACCTGGGGAAAGTTTCAACGGCCCTTTTCAGGGCCACCAATAATTATTAGACAGACTTTCTTAATTAAGTTAATCACTTCTATCAGTGTGAATTATTCCTTTCAAAATAAAATAATTGTCGGAATTTTGATGGAGAGTCATTGCTCGATCATCGATACGGCTATCATCGATAGTTGTTTTGCAAATCTATAAATATTTACTTGTCTACTACACCCACCGACGAACAATTGCAATACATCCAATCGCTTGATCGATAATGGTAATTATTAGAGTTGATTAAAAGTTGAAAACGAGATATGCTAATATTCTCCATTTAAGTGA
This sequence comes from Arma custos, assembly GCA_037127475.1. NCBI lineage: Eukaryota > Metazoa > Arthropoda > Insecta > Hemiptera > Pentatomidae > Arma > Arma custos. The sequence goes on along the minus strand of JBBAGI010000140.1, from coordinate 115,371 downwards.
ATGTAGATCAATTAACGGAATTTGGCTTAATATGAGAAAACCCTTCCGGAAGTAAGAGAAACGAATTAATTGTTGAAAAATAAAGAAATGGCATGTTTCATAATTTACGGACGTCCAAAAAATTAGGTATCTATCTGTTAAAGACTTAGTACAGGGTAAAACAAAAAAAAAAAGTCAACAAAGTCGCCAACGATGATTGGCGGGTGGAACCCCCCACCCTTCCAGTTCCACCTATATAAAGGAGGGGCACGGAAACAAAATTTTTATTACTGTAAGATGGCTCGTACCAAGCAGACCGCTAGGAAATCGACAGGAGGCAAGGCTCCGAGGAAGCAGCTGGCTACCAAAGCCGCCAGGAAGAGTGCACCAGCCACCGGAGGTGTTAAGAAACCTCACAGGTATAGGCCCGGAACAGTAGCACTCAGAGAAATCAGGAGGTACCAGAAAAGTACCGAGTTGCTTATTAGGAAACTCCCGTTCCAGAGGTTGGTGAGGGAGATCGCTCAGGACTTCAAGACCGACCTGAGATTCCAGAGTTCCGCCGTCATGGCCCTCCAGGAGGCCAGCGAAGCTTATCTCGTAGGTCTCTTCGAGGATACCAATTTGTGCGCAATCCACGCCAAGAGGGTCACCATCATGCCCAAGGATATCCAGCTTGCTCGCCGTATCCGCGGAGAACGAGCTTAAGAGGTCCGTCCGCACCCTGCCGTACTTTCAACGGCCCTTTTCAGGGCCACCAAATTAGACGTAATCCTTTCTATCAGAATGTAACCTCTCGTTGGGTATTCTGCATGGATAGAGGAAACAATTGCTTTAAAGTTACAGCTATACGTTCTTATGACATTTGCATTGCGAAAACATATCAATCCTCGATGTTGTTGATAAATAAATGAAATATAATAGTGAACTATTATATATGAAGTTATTAGAAACGTTCGAAAACTACGGACCGGTGTAATCCATTCGAATCGATTAGGAAAGTAACCAACCCCCTTTTAATGTAACAATTTAAAAAACGCTCGCACATACATACATACATACGTGTGTATATATATATATATATATATATATGTATATATATATATATATATATATATATATATATATATATATATATATATATATATATATATATATATATATATAGACACACACACACTCACATTTCCGCCATTTTTTATTTCTGATCGCTTGCTGGAAATGAAAGTCTGAAAGCCACGCACTCTGGAACGGTTTATGCGCACTTTGGTCAAGGTTACCGATACAACCGCGAGACTGCGCTGCTCGCTTCACCACGATTGGGCCGCTTGGCCGACAACGAATCGAATATAAATAGACCCTTCAATGCCGTTTCAAAACACTTCGGTTTCAGCTGACATACAGTCAACATGCCACCAAAGGCGAGCGGTAAAGCCATGAAGAAGGCCGGGAAGGCCCAGAAGAATATCTCCAAATCCGACAAGAAGAAGAAGCGGAGGAGGAAGGAGAGCTACGCTATCTACATCTACAAGGTGCTGAAGCAGGTCCACCCGGATACTGGAGTCTCATCAAAGGCTATGAGTATCATGAACAGTTTCGTCAACGATATTTTCGAACGTATCGCTGCCGAAGCCTCACGCCTCTCCCACTACAACAAGAGGTCGACCATCACGAGCAGGGAAATCCAGACCGCGGTGAGGCTCCTACTTCCCGGAGAATTGGCCAAGCACGCTGTCAGCGAAGGTACAAAGGCCGTTACCAAGTACACTAGCTCTAAGTAACGAGTTAATCGTTCATAGGCTGATTTCAACGGCCCTTTTCAGGGCCACCAATAGACATAGCACGCTTTCTATTTTAATGTGAAATGTACTCCGTATTATACGTAAATTTTTGTTATTATTGCCTATCGAAAAAATACTAGTGTCATAGCTTATCATATCCAATCCACATGTTGGAAGCGAGGTGTAAACTGACAACATATATCTTATCCATCTACGTTTCGAATATCTCTATTTACTATCATCTCGCCATACTTGTCTCAGATCATGAACCTACACCATTACATTTACGCACGTATATATGTAATGTAACTCCTACTTATCCGAATAACCCCCTGCGGCCAGTGGATTGTTTATTTTCCAACATACACTTTGAGTTGTCCCTTTAATTAGCATTCGTTAATCTTGTTTACTGCAAAAAATCTGGCGGATATACCTAAGATGGCGGAAATTAGCAGAATGAACTGTATAAACAAAAATATGGCGGTCAACAACAAAAGGGCGGCGACCTTTGATGTCCATTCCAGGTACGAATCATAAACTAATATTAACTATATGCCTTCCCCTGCTCTGGAAATCCCTAATACCAAAGGCGACCTTCCCCTTTCCTCCGAGAAAACGCGATAAGCGGTTTTTTTTTGTTTTTGTTTTTTTTTAACACGCTTTCTGTTCTAATGTGAAATGTACGCCATACCATGGCCATTTAGTAATAAGTAGTTAAAACACACTCAATGCTCGAAAAAAAAAGACTCGGACAATAATACTATATAATCAAATAAGTGAAAAATAAGTTTTAAGTTGAAAATTAAGAAAGGTGCGGCGACCTATGATGTCCATTGCAGGTATGATAAAGTATGACCCTCATGGGGAAATCCCCAATACCTAGGCGACCCTTTTCCCTTTCCTTCGGATTAAGCCATAAACGTCGACAGTGTAATTTATGTTCCTTTATTAGTCCTTCTAACCGTGTATGATTTATTATTATGACCACCAAATAAGTCCTAATAAGAATGAATAAGTCCAGCAATGTACAAATAAATACAATGTGAAGATAAATGCGGTAAATCCTATTTCGGACCATCGGAACAATACTTACAGCATAGAGTGTACCGACACAAATATAGTTTTGATACAATAATAAAAACCCTAATAAACTAGATCAAACAGCTATCGCTACACATTTTAGAAATACACAACATACATTCAAATTCGAGAAACCTAAAATAATACACCAAGAGAAAAATTGGTTTTAACGGAATATAAAAGAAATTATAGCTACAGAGAAGTACAAAAAGTCGCACTGTAAACAAAACAAAATAAAAAAATCGGATGTTCAAGGTCTAAGTTCGTGTTATGCAAATTTAATTAATTCTCAATGAAATAATAATAGAAATAATCTAATATCATTCTACAGTTATATAAAAATGCTGTTGTTAAAAATAGATTTCTTACTCGTTGATCATGGCTATTGCAATATAAACATTTTATGAAATATTGCGAAGTAACTGATTGATGATAAACTGATCTATTCTTTGGAACTTGTAACTTACACCCTATCCAATTACATCTTACACGTGTCATTTTAATTTTTATTTTAGTGTGCTATTTAATGTTTTAACTAAAAGCTCATTTTTCACTGTTAGGTCATGAGTAAGTATGAGACTAACCTAGGCTCGAAACGTCGACTGAAGAGGCTTAAGAAAAGACTGAAACTCATAAACATATACCTAATTTACATAACAGTCAAAATAAGTAGAAACCTAAGTAGAAACCAATATATATATATATATATATATATATATATATATATATATATATATATATATATGTATGTATGTATGTATGTATGTATGTATGTATATATGTATATGAAATAGGCGACGGGATAACGGCAAGATTATAAAATAGGACAACGACAAAAAAAAAAAATATGATCATGTATACACCGATTCACAAACAAACAGATGAAAGGTCAAATCAGGAAGCATGCTTCGTTTTGTTTTGTTTTTCCTTAATAAATTTAAACGTTATTTATTTTTCCTTTTCCCCTTTATGGGTCTCTTTAGGGTCATACATACATACATACATACATACATACATACATACATACAACGTTTTGACGACCCATTACCGATGATCCGCCGCCGGACGGGCGGAGACAGTGCACAGTGCGCCCATGCCTTTTCTACATGTTATTAACGAGTTGCCACTAGCAAAGCTCATAGGAAACCGGTCCTTTATTTAATACGAGACGATCGATCAAAGGCCCCTTATTGCAAAGGAAAGATGATCCAGCGGTTAAATAATATTTTAGAGAACCAGTCGGTAAAGATGACATAGGACAGCATCGGATGAGTGCTAACAACCCCAGAATGAATCCGTTTCCACGAGGAATGAAAGCTGTGAAACAATCCAAAGCCCGTGGATTCTGAAAGGTTAATGGTTCCAAAAGAGTGAGGCTTTGTTGAAAAATCTCGAGCACGAGGCAGAAGTAATTTAAAAATGACTATTTTGAGAAGAGTTGGAGAGAAGACGACCGGTCTCTGAGATTCAGCGGTCGTTTAAGACTAGGTCCGAGTTTTTGGAGAACGCCTGGCCGCACGTATGTGAGGAGGAAAGTAAGGAGAAATGGCACCGAAAATCGTACGTCGTTAAATGGGTCTACGGAAAAGCAGAGGGGAGTTTACAGATACAAATTGAACACAAAACAATCCAAGGGAGAAATAATTCTGGGAATAAGAAGTGTGGTGTCTCCGTTACGGTCCGTCCTGCTTTACAAAAGCGAAACGAAACACGCTGCGAAAAAAGGTACACTAGCGAACCTATTGTGAAAATGACTGAAACTGCAACAGAAGCCGCTGCTCCGACAACCCCGGCGACGCCCAAGGCGAAGAAGGGTAAGGCCGCTGCAGCAGCCGGCGCCAAGAAACCCAAGACCGCGCCTACTCATCCACCCGTTTCTCAGATGGTGACAGCTGCGATCAAGTCTCTCAAAGAGAGAGGTGGATCATCTACCCAGGCTATCAAGAAATATATCAGCTCGACGTACAAGATCGATGCGGAGAAAAAGTCGCACTTTATCAAAAAGTACCTCGTATCCGCCGTTGCTTCCGGCTCGCTCGTTCAGACCAAGGGTAAAGGGGCATCGGGCTCTTTTAAACTCGCCGGAGCAGGAGGTGAAGGCAAGAAAGTAGCGGCTACAAAGAAGGCCCCAGCTAAGCCGTCCGTCGCTATAAAATCCAAGGCACCAAAGGCTAAACCTGCGGCAACGAAAAAGGCCGCTGCTGCACCTAAGGCTAAGAAGACCAAGAAGCCACCAACCGCCGCCAAGACTCCAAAGCCCAAGGTGGCCAAGGCGAAACCCGCCACGACACCTAAGGCGAAGAAGGCACCGGCGAAAAAGGCACCTGCCAAGAAGCCAGCGGCCAAGAAGGCTTCACCGAAGAAGAAGTAGGTCGTTTTCCCCCTAACCGCTGCCTCCTCAAGGAGGAGTGATTTTAAACGGCTCTTTTCAGAGCCACTAAAAATACGCACACATACTTTCTACCGAGCTTGCTAACTGTTGCCCTTCGATCACACATGGATTTTATGGATTACAGTATTAGATGAGACAAAATAATACGCGTGCGCCAAACAATAACATCTAATACCCCCCCCCCTCCTTAATAATTAATTGTCAACCTATTTCATTAGGACGCATAGAGACCGTTTTACTATTAACTAACTTGTTGAGTATGAAATCCGTAATTCCTGAGTGTATAACATCTAAGATGGATGGCGGCAATACAAACAAAAATATGGCGGACATAAAGAATGGGTCGGCAACCTTTCATCTCAATTCCAGGTATAATAAAATATGGCCCTCCTAGGGAAATCCCGACTACCTAGGCGACCTTTTGGCGGACTAAGCCATAAACCAAACGTTTATGACTACCAGGGAAATCCCTACTATCTAGGCGATCTTTTTCCCTTTTCTTCGGGTTAAAAACGTTTACGACTAGAATTTTACTTATATAGTGTATTTACTAGGGAAATCCGTACTAATTTGGCGACCGTCCCCCCTCCCCCCCCCCCCTCCTTTTTCTGCGGATTAAGTCCTAAGCCTAAGCCAAACATACCAGAATTTCTGTACATAGTGCAATTTATATTCCCTTATCAATTCTTATTTGCCTTATTACTTACAAAATAATATTAAAAATCTTCTGACATAAAGTGATTCCGATGAATGGAGTGATGGTATTGTCCGGTAGGTAGCAGTCTGAGGTAAATACACATTGTGGGGTGGGGAGCAGCGGCGAAAAGCGATTGGTCCTGACTACGATGTAACCCTTGAAAAAATTTCCAAACTGGGCCCTATTGACTATATGGGTTACAGCGTGGAAAAAATGAAGAACATTAGCGGCCCCAGGCAATGCCATGCTTGCCAGGAATTCGGCCATACTAAGAACTATTGCGGTCGCATCGTAAAATGCGTCCGTTGTGGTGAAAACCACGAAACAAATGATTGTCCAAAAAACAGCCCCCCCAAATGCGCAAACTGTGGAGGCCCACATGTGGCCTCATATCGCAATTGTGCAAAAAGAATCGAACTCATAAAAACTAGAGTTCAAAATAAAATTGTTGTCCAACAAGACAACAACAATTCTCAACAAAGCACTAATAGTGCTACTAAATCTGACCCGCATTCTTTTGCAGGGGTCACATTTTCAGGTGCCATTCCCTCCCCTAAAAACCTCAATCAGGAAGAAAAACCAGCATGGGCTCTTGAGCTCATTAACATGTTTAGAGACATGAAGGAGATGTTTAACACACTAATGGGCACGCTTAACGTCGTGCTTCAAAACACCTTCAATGTTAAACATGGATAGACATTCTATCATCAACTACAACATTACAGGGCTCGTTAAGCGAAAGCTCGAGCTAGAAACCCTCCTGGCCTCTTATAGGCCTTCCGTTGTCGCACTTACGGACACAAAACTCAACAGACAAACACATGTACAGTTTAGAGGTTACTACACATACAGACTTGACACACAGACTATGCATGGAGGTGTAGCACTATTAGTGCGCAACGACGTCCCCTCCAGACTAATAAACAACAACACACTTGACGATGACAAACACACCGCAATTACAGTACAAGTCAGACTCAAACACAATTACAAACTGACATGCATTTACAGAAGACCCAATGCAAAACTCGACACCATCAAAACACTACTTCGTGATACTGAAAGCGACAGACAACACATTATCTTAGGAGACCTAAACGCCAAACACCACTCATGGAACTGCACGAAACCAAATGCACTAGGCAACCACCTAACAAAAACAAAATACACAATCATACACCCCAACGCTTACACTTACAGACACCACTCAAACCCAGCATACACATCCACACTAGACCTGCTACTCACACAACAGGCACACAGATTTACAAACTGCATCACAATAGACTTCAGTGACAATGACCACATTCCCGTACTCTACGAATTAGGTAAAAACGCAATAATAACACCACCTACTGACTACAAATACAACTTCAAACTAGCTGACTGGAAACATTACAAAAAACTAGTACACACAAACACACCAAACATCACCCCACTCACAACCACAGAACACATTGACAAAGCCATAAACACACTATTCACCACAATACAAGACGCAGCATCAGCCTCTATACCTACATTTAACCCAACACCCATACACCTACGCAAACCACCACAACACATACTCGCTCTCATAAAACAACGAAACAACATAAAGAACTGTTGGTACAGGACAAAAGATCCTACTTACAGACCCATAATAAACAACATGACCAGACAAATCACATCCCTAATGGCGCAGTGGAAAACCTCCCTATGGCATGACCAATTACGCCGGACTCATAACGATCCTCATAACTTCTGGAAATTAGTCAGAAGTCATAACACAAAGTCCAAATCGGTCAAAATCCACCGTGGCGATGAGCTTCTCACCCCTGCAGATCAGGCTACCATACTTGCCGACTATTACGTTGAACGTGACCTAGCACGAACAAACTCAACATATCTACACCGCCCTCTGAGCGTTAGCTCAGAGAACACCATTTTCTCCACATATAAAGAACTGACTGCAATTCTGAGAAAAACTAAGGGAAACAAATCCTCTGGAAAGGACAACACTCCATATGTCCTATACAAACAACTACCCAGGAAACCCCTCATGTTTCTCTTAAATATCTACAACTCATGCTCACGCCTTAAATACTACCCAACGGAGTGGAAACATGCTATTGTTGTTCCACTCCTAAAACCCAAAAAACGAGGAGCTGTACCGGAAGAATACCGGCCTATCAGCCTCCTCAACCACATCTCAAAAATATATGAGAAATTAGTTATAATACACATCCGCAAACACTGCGATACACATGACATTATACCCCCTGAGCAAACGGGGTTCTCTCGCGGAGTAAGCTGCTATCACCACGTAGCGAAATTACAACATGATACAGCTCACAACCTAAACAAAAATCTCGCTACAGCAATGATATCCCTCGACTGCACTCAAGCATTCGATTCTGTATCCCACTCTATTCTGATAGAAAAACTCAGGCTTCACCACTTCCCAGACCAATTGGTTGATATAATAGGCTCATACCTCAGTGGCCGGACTTTCTCTGTCCGTGTCAAAACTGAACTCTCTACAAAACGCCCAGTCACTTGTGGGGTCCCCCAGGGCTCGGTCCTTGCGCCAATATTATTTAACATTTATACTGCCCAAATAGTGGGACAAAAAATAGATAACGTGCAAATCGCCGCCTATGCTGATGACATAGCAATATACACTGCTAGCATGAATGCGGATCACGCCATGCGCAAGGCCCAACAAGCAGCCCAACTGATCACAGAACAGTTACAAGACATAAACATACACATTAACACACACAAAACAGACGCCATCACCTTCTCTTACAGAAAAACACCTAAAACACAACCAACACTAAACGGACAAACAATACAGAACAAAAAACAACTCACATACCTAGGCATGAAACTCGAATCACACCTCTCATTCTCAGCTCACACACAACACAGAATACACATCGCACGAACCACAGCCAATCAACTCAGACACTTACTCTACTCACCGGGGCTGTCACTCAGACTCAAGATCCTACTATACAAAGCAATCCTCAGGCCCACATTACTACACGGAGCTCCACTCCTTCACTACCTATATCCGTCAGCCCTGAAGTCACTACAGAGATATCAAAACAGCATACTACAGAAGATCACTAGGGGCACTACATTAGAAAGACGCAACATGGTACACATACACAACGAACTACAGTTAAACACTGTACAGACACACATAACTAGGTGTCACCTCAAGTTTTTTGACAACCTTCCCGCATCCCACAACCCACTCTTCCGAGCCATAACCCCATCCCCCCTTCCTGCAAGGTGGCAGGGCAGGAAGGGGCCCTTAAACCCCGTCAACATCATATCATAACCCCTTCCCCCCCCCCTCCTTTTCCCTCCCCTAACCCCTCATTAATCCCATCCTATTTCCTATCCTCTTACCTTGACCCCACGCCTCCTCTTAGTTCTAAGTTTTTTGTATTAGTTTAGCTTGTAAGTTATTAAATAGAGAAGGCCCCTCACCTTCGGATTATTCTGTACCTGAAATATGGACAATTTTAGTTTTTATTCCAAGTTAAGAGACCTTCCAATACTATTAAGTAGAATAAGGTTAATTTAATATTATATGACTAATTACTTAATTATGTTACTAACCACCATTGTTTACTGTTTCATGTTTCCTGAGGGATCCGAAAAAAAAAAAAAAAAAAAAAAAAAAAAAAAAAAAAAAAAAAAAAAAAAAAAAAAAAAAAAAAAAAAAAAAAAAAAAAAAAAAAAAAAAAAAAAAAAAAAAAAAAAAAAAAAAAAAAAAAAAAAAAAAAATCGAAAGCATATATTTCTCGTCAACGACAGAGAACACATAGAGCAGAAGAATGTCCGGACGTGGTAAAGGTGGTAAAGCCAAGGGAAAGGCAAAGACCCGATCATCTAGGGCAGGGCTCCAGTTCCCCGTGGGTCGTATCCACCGTCTTCTCAGGAAAGGTAACTACGCAGAGAGAGTGGGAGCAGGAGCTCCGGTATACCTCGCAGCAGTCATGGAGTACCTGGCTGCAGAAGTTCTCGAGTTGGCCGGCAACGCCGCTCGTGATAATAAGAAAACCAGGATCATTCCGCGTCACCTCCAGCTCGCTATTAGGAACGACGAGGAGTTGAACAAGCTGCTGTCGGGAGTCACCATCGCTCAAGGCGGAGTACTTCCCAACATCCAGGCCGTTCTACTGCCGAAGAAGACAGAGAAGAGCTCTTAAGCCTAAAAGACGGCGAGCTCCTCGCGACCTTCTCTTTTCAACGGCCCTTTTCAGGGCCATAAATTGGATGAAGAACTTTCGACCGCAATACTTATAAACTTGGTATGTTAAGTAAGAGGAATTAAGAATTTATCAAACATCATAGGTTTGACTATCCGGTTGGGTAAAGTTACGGGATCGGAAATTATGTTGTGTACATACTCAATAATAATAATAATAATAATTGTTCCGTAACAGGCAACCATCATAATGAAGAACAATGCATTCGTTCACTTGCACAGTTCTAATGAACGCAGTTAATAGAACCGAGGAAAATAAACACTACAGGACGTCATCATACATAATCAAAGAAATGTATTGAATTTCAGAATCGATAGATAAACGAAATTTTGTTTTATACAAACGGTCGTCATATAATCTTCAGCTGATTGATGGTGATTTGAATATATCATCAGTAAATCATGAATAATGAAAGGAACCAAAACCATCCTTTTTTTTTTTTTTTTTTTTTTTTTTTTTTTTTTTTTTTTTTTTTTTTATCCCGGCGAAAAAGGAGCTCTACATTTTTATTTCTCCTAATAAAACAAACACAAACGCTCACGCACACACCAAACCTATCAAATTGAATGAGTCGCGTAAACGGACCACCAGAGGGCATACCAACCGCTCGTGTTTGGACCAATCGGAAGGAAAGACCTAGCTATATAAACAAGGAGGTAGAAAATTTTGGCCAAGCAGTCGAATATCGTTCTCTGACCTGCAAAGATGACTGGACGTGGCAAGGGTGGAAAGGGTCTGGGCAAAGGAGGAGCCAAAAGACATAGGAAAGTACTCCGAGACAACATCCAAGGTATCACCAAACCCGCCATCAGGAGGTTGGCCAGGCGAGGAGGTGTGAAGCGTATTTCGGGTCTCATTTATGAGGAGACCAGAGGTGTGTTGAAGGTGTTCTTGGAAAACGTTATCCGTGACGCAGTCACCTACACCGAACACGCCAAGAGGAAGACCGTCACCGCCATGGATGTCGTCTACGCTCTCAAGAGGCAGGGCCGTACTCTGTACGGTTTCGGCGGTTAAGTTCGACGTCGTGTGTACCTGGCGACCTGGGGAAAGTTTCAACGGCCCTTTTCAGGGCCACCAATAATTATTAGACAGACTTTCTTAATTAAGTTAATCACTTCTATCAGTGTGAATTATTCCTTTCAAAATAAAATAATTGTCGGAATTTTGATGGAGAGTCATTGCTCGATCATCGATACGGCTATCATCGATAGTTGTTTTGCAAATCTATAAATATTTACTTGTCTACTACACCCACCGACGAACAATTGCAATACATCCAATCGCTTGATCGATAATGGTAATTATTAGAGTTGATTAAAAGTTGAAAACGAGATATGCTAATATTCTCCATTTAAGTGAATGTAGATCAATTAACGGAATTTGGCTTAATATGAGAAAACCCTTCCGGAAGTAAGAGAAACGAATTAATTGTTGAAAAATAAAGAAATGGCATGTTTCATAATTTACGGACGTCCAAAAAATTAGGTATCTATCTGTTAAAGACTTAGTACAGGGTAAAACAAAAAAAAAAAGTCAACAAAGTCGCCAACGATGATTGGCGGGTGGAACCCCCCACCCTTCCAGTTCCACCTATATAAAGGAGGGGCACGGAAACAAAATTTTTATTACTGTAAGATGGCTCGTACCAAGCAGACCGCTAGGAAATCGACAGGAGGCAAGGCTCCGAGGAAGCAGCTGGCTACCAAAGCCGCCAGGAAGAGTGCACCAGCCACCGGAGGTGTTAAGAAACCTCACAGGTATAGGCCCGGAACAGTAGCACTCAGAGAAATCAGGAGGTACCAGAAAAGTACCGAGTTGCTTATTAGGAAACTCCCGTTCCAGAGGTTGGTGAGGGAGATCGCTCAGGAATTCAAGACCGACCTGAGATTCCAGAGTTCCGCCGTCATGGCCCTCCAGGAGGCCAGCGAAGCTTATCTCGTAGGTCTCTTCGAGGATACCAATTTGTGCGCAATCCACGCCAAGAGGGTCACCATCATGCCCAAGGATATCCAGCTTGCTCGCCGTATCCGCGGAGAACGAGCTTAAGAGGTCCGTCCGCACCCTGCCGTACTTTCAACGGCCCTTTTCAGGGCCACCAAATTAGACGTAATCCTTTCTATCAGAATGTAACCTCTCGTTGGGTATTCTGCATGGATAGAGGAAACAATTGCTTTAAAGTTACAGCTATACGTTCTTATGACATTTGCATTGCGAAAACATATCAATCCTCGATGTTGTTGATAAATAAATGAAATATAATAGTGAACTATTATATATGAAGTTATTAGAAACGTTCGAAAACTACGGACCGGTGTAATCCATTCGAATCGATTAGGAAAGTAACCAACCCCCTTTTAATGTAACAATTTAAAAAACGCTCGCACATACATACATACATACGTGTGTATATATATATATATATATATATGTATATATATATATATATATATATATATATATATATATATATATATATATATATATATATATATATATATATAGACACACACACACTCACATTTCCGCCATTTTTTATTTCTGATCGCTTGCTGGAAATGAAAGTCTGAAAGCCACGCACTCTGGAACGGTTTATGCGCACTTTGGTCAAGGTTACCGATACAACCGCGAGACTGCGCTGCTCGCTTCACCACGATTGGGCCGCTTGGCCGACAACGAATCGAATATAAATAGACCCTTCAATGCCGTTTCAAAACACTTCGGTTTCAGCTGACATACAGTCAACATGCCACCAAAGGCGAGCGGTAAAGCCATGAAGAAGGCCGGGAAGGCCCAGAAGAATATCTCCAAATCCGACAAGAAGAAGAAGCGGAGGAGGAAGGAGAGCTACGCTATCTACATCTACAAGGTGCTGAAGCAGGTCCACCCGGATACTGGAGTCTCATCAAAGGCTATGAGTATCATGAACAGTTTCGTCAACGATATTTTCGAACGTATCGCTGCCGAAGCCTCACGCCTCTCCCACTACAACAAGAGGTCGACCATCACGAGCAGGGAAATCCAGACCGCGGTGAGGCTCCTACTTCCCGGAGAATTGGCCAAGCACGCTGTCAGCGAAGGTACAAAGGCCGTTACCAAGTACACTAGCTCTAAGTAACGAGTTAATCGTTCATAGGCTGATTTCAACGGCCCTTTTCAGGGCCACCAATAGACATAGCACGCTTTCTATTTTAATGTGAAATGTACTCCGTATTATACGTAAATTTTTGTTATTATTGCCTATCGAAAAAATACTAGTGTCATAGCTTATCATATCCAATCCACATGTTGGAAGCGAGGTGTAAACTGACAACATATATCTTATCCATCTACGTTTCGAATATCTCTATTTACTATCATCTCGCCATACTTGTCTCAGATCATGAACCTACACCATTACATTTACGCACGTATATATGTAATGTAACTCCTACTTATCCGAATAACCCCCTGCGGCCAGTGGATTGTTTATTTTCCAACATACACTTTGAGTTGTCCCTTTAATTAGCATTCGTTAATCTTGTTTACTGCAAAAAATCTGGCGGATATACCTAAGATGGCGGAAATTAGCAGAATGAACTGTATAAACAAAAATATGGCGGTCAACAACAAAAGGGCGGCGACCTTTGATGTCCATTCCAGGTACGAATCATAAACTAATATTAACTATATGCCTTCCCCTGCTCTGGAAATCCCTAATACCAAAGGCGACCTTCCCCTTTCCTCCGAGAAAACGCGATAAGCGGTTTTTTTTTGTTTTTGTTTTTTTTTAACACGCTTTCTGTTCTAATGTGAAATGTACGCCATACCATGGCCATTTAGTAATAAGTAGTTAAAACACACTCAATGCTCGAAAAAAAAAGACTCGGACAATAATACTATATAATCAAATAAGTGAAAAATAAGTTTTAAGTTGAAAATTAAGAAAGGTGCGGCGACCTATGATGTCCATTGCAGGTATGATAAAGTATGACCCTCATGGGGAAATCCCCAATACCTAGGCGACCCTTTTCCCTTTCCTTCGGATTAAGCCATAAACGTCGACAGTGTAATTTATGTTCCTTTATTAGTCCTTCTAACCGTGTATGATTTATTATTATGACCACCAAATAAGTCCTAATAAGAATGAATAAGTCCAGCAATGTACAAATAAATACAATGTGAAGATAAATGCGGTAAATCCTATTTCGGACCATCGGAACAATACTTACAGCATAGAGTGTACCGACACAAATATAGTTTTGATACAATAATAAAAACCCTAATAAACTAGATCAAACAGCTATCGCTACACATTTTAGAAATACACAACATACATTCAAATTCGAGAAACCTAAAATAATACACCAAGAGAAAAATTGGTTTTAACGGAATATAAAAGAAATTATAGCTACAGAGAAGTACAAAAAGTCGCACTGTAAACAAAACAAAATAAAAAAATCGGATGTTCAAGGTCTAAGTTCGTGTTATGCAAATTTAATTAATTCTCAATGAAATAATAATAGAAATAATCTAATATCATTCTACAGTTATATAAAAATGCTGTTGTTAAAAATAGATTTCTTACTCGTTGATCATGGCTATTGCAATATAAACATTTTATGAAATATTGCGAAGTAACTGATTGATGATAAACTGATCTATTCTTTGGAACTTGTAACTTACACCCTATCCAATTACATCTTACACGTGTCATTTTAATTTTTATTTTAGTGTGCTATTTAATGTTTTAACTAAAAGCTCATTTTTCACTGTTAGGTCATGAGTAAGTATGAGACTAACCTAGGCTCGAAACGTCGACTGAAGAGGCTTAAGAAAAGACTGAAACTCATAAACATATACCTAATTTACATAACAGTCAAAATAAGTAGAAACCTAAGTAGAAACCAATATATATATATATATATATATATATATATATATATATATATATATATATATGTATGTATGTATGTATGTATGTATGTATGTATATATGTATATGAAATAGGCGACGGGATAACGGCAAGATTATAAAATAGGACAACGACAAAAAAAAAAAATATGATCATGTATACACCGATTCACAAACAAACAGATGAAAGGTCAAATCAGGAAGCATGCTTCGTTTTGTTTTGTTTTTCCTTAATAAATTTAAACGTTATTTATTTTTCCTTTTCCCCTTTATGGGTCTCTTTAGGGTCATACATACATACATACATACATACATACATACATACATACAACGTTTTGACGACCCATTACCGATGATCCGCCGCCGGACGGGCGGAGACAGTGCACAGTGCGCCCATGCCTTTTCTACATGTTATTAACGAGTTGCCACTAGCAAAGCTCATAGGAAACCGGTCCTTTATTTAATACGAGACGATCGATCAAAGGCCCCTTATTGCAAAGGAAAGATGATCCAGCGGTTAAATAATATTTTAGAGAACCAGTCGGTAAAGATGACATAGGACAGCATCGGATGAGTGCTAACAACCCCAGAATGAATCCGTTTCCACGAGGAATGAAAGCTGTGAAACAATCCAAAGCCCGTGGATTCTGAAAGGTTAATGGTTCCAAAAGAGTGAGGCTTTGTTGAAAAATCTCGAGCACGAGGCAGAAGTAATTTAAAAATGACTATTTTGAGAAGAGTTGGAGAGAAGACGACCGGT
Source organism: Arma custos (assembly GCA_037127475.1). Classification (NCBI taxonomy): domain Eukaryota; kingdom Metazoa; phylum Arthropoda; class Insecta; order Hemiptera; family Pentatomidae; genus Arma; species Arma custos. The sequence continues at coordinate 99,520 of JBBAGI010000140.1, read as the reverse complement.
CTCTGAGATTCAGCGGTCGTTTAAGACTAGGTCCGAGTTTTTGGAGAACGCCTGGCCGCACGTATGTGAGGAGGAAAGTAAGGAGAAATGGCACCGAAAATCGTACGTCGTTAAATGGGTCTACGGAAAAGCAGAGGGGAGTTTACAGATACAAATTGAACACAAAACAATCCAAGGGAGAAATAATTCTGGGAATAAGAAGTGTGGTGTCTCCGTTACGGTCCGTCCTGCTTTACAAAAGCGAAACGAAACACGCTGCGAAAAAAGGTACACTAGCGAACCTATTGTGAAAATGACTGAAACTGCAACAGAAGCCGCTGCTCCGACAACCCCGGCGACGCCCAAGGCGAAGAAGGGTAAGGCCGCTGCAGCAGCCGGCGCCAAGAAACCCAAGACCGCGCCTACTCATCCACCCGTTTCTCAGATGGTGACAGCTGCGATCAAGTCTCTCAAAGAGAGAGGTGGATCATCTACCCAGGCTATCAAGAAATATATCAGCTCGACGTACAAGATCGATGCGGAGAAAAAGTCGCACTTTATCAAAAAGTACCTCGTATCCGCCGTTGCTTCCGGCTCGCTCGTTCAGACCAAGGGTAAAGGGGCATCGGGCTCTTTTAAACTCGCCGGAGCAGGAGGTGAAGGCAAGAAAGTAGCGGCTACAAAGAAGGCCCCAGCTAAGCCGTCCGTCGCTATAAAATCCAAGGCACCAAAGGCTAAACCTGCGGCAACGAAAAAGGCCGCTGCTGCACCTAAGGCTAAGAAGACCAAGAAGCCACCAACCGCCGCCAAGACTCCAAAGCCCAAGGTGGCCAAGGCGAAACCCGCCACGACACCTAAGGCGAAGAAGGCACCGGCGAAAAAGGCACCTGCCAAGAAGCCAGCGGCCAAGAAGGCTTCACCGAAGAAGAAGTAGGTCGTTTTCCCCCTAACCGCTGCCTCCTCAAGGAGGAGTGATTTTAAACGGCTCTTTTCAGAGCCACTAAAAATACGCACACATACTTTCTACCGAGCTTGCTAACTGTTGCCCTTCGATCACACATGGATTTTATGGATTACAGTATTAGATGAGACAAAATAATACGCGTGCGCCAAACAATAACATCTAATACCCCCCCCCCTCCTTAATAATTAATTGTCAACCTATTTCATTAGGACGCATAGAGACCGTTTTACTATTAACTAACTTGTTGAGTATGAAATCCGTAATTCCTGAGTGTATAACATCTAAGATGGATGGCGGCAATACAAACAAAAATATGGCGGACATAAAGAATGGGTCGGCAACCTTTCATCTCAATTCCAGGTATAATAAAATATGGCCCTCCTAGGGAAATCCCGACTACCTAGGCGACCTTTTGGCGGACTAAGCCATAAACCAAACGTTTATGACTACCAGGGAAATCCCTACTATCTAGGCGATCTTTTTCCCTTTTCTTCGGGTTAAAAACGTTTACGACTAGAATTTTACTTATATAGTGTATTTACTAGGGAAATCCGTACTAATTTGGCGACCGTCCCCCCTCCCCCCCCCCCCTCCTTTTTCTGCGGATTAAGTCCTAAGCCTAAGCCAAACATACCAGAATTTCTGTACATAGTGCAATTTATATTCCCTTATCAATTCTTATTTGCCTTATTACTTACAAAATAATATTAAAAATCTTCTGACATAAAGTGATTCCGATGAATGGAGTGATGGTATTGTCCGGTAGGTAGCAGTCTGAGGTAAATACACATTGTGGGGTGGGGAGCAGCGGCGAAAAGCGATTGGTCCGCGCAAAGCTGCAAATGGGTATATACGAAGCGGCATTAAAATTCGAAAGCATATATTTCTCGTCAACGACAGAGAACACATAGAGCAGAAGAATGTCCGGACGTGGTAAAGGTGGTAAAGCCAAGGGAAAGGCAAAGACCCGATCATCTAGGGCAGGGCTCCAGTTCCCCGTGGGTCGTATCCACCGTCTTCTCAGGAAAGGTAACTACGCAGAGAGAGTGGGAGCAGGAGCTCCGGTATACCTCGCAGCAGTCATGGAGTACCTGGCTGCAGAAGTTCTCGAGTTGGCCGGCAACGCCGCTCGTGATAATAAGAAAACCAGGATCATTCCGCGTCACCTCCAGCTCGCTATTAGGAACGACGAGGAGTTGAACAAGCTGCTGTCGGGAGTCACCATCGCTCAAGGCGGAGTACTTCCCAACATCCAGGCCGTTCTACTGCCGAAGAAGACAGAGAAGAGCTCTTAAGCCTAAAAGACGGCGAGCTCCTCGCGACCTTCTCTTTTCAACGGCCCTTTTCAGGGCCACAAATTGGATGAAGAACTTTCGACCGCAATACTTATAAACTTGGTATGTTAAGTAAGAGGAATTAAGAATTTATCAAACATCATAGGTTTGACTATCCGGTTGGGTAAAGTTACGGGATCGGAAATTATGTTGTGTACATACTCAATAATAATAATAATAATAATTGTTCCGTAACAGGCAACCATCATAATGAAGAACAATGCATTCGTTCACTTGCACAGTTCTAATGAACGCAGTTAATAGAACCGAGGAAAATAAACACTACAGGACGTCATCATACATAATCAAAGAAATGTATTGAATTTCAGAATCGATAGATAAACGAAATTTTGTTTTATACAAACGGTCGTCATATAATCTTCAGCTGATTGATGGTGATTTGAATATATCATCAGTAAATCATGAATAATGAAAGGAACCAAAACCATCCTTTTTTTTTTTTTTTTTTTTTTTTTTTTTTTTTTTTTTTTTTTTTTTTATCCCGGCGAAAAAGGAGCTCTACATTTTTATTTCTCCTAATAAAACAAACACAAACGCTCACGCACACACCAAACCTATCAAATTGAATGAGTCGCGTAAACGGACCACCAGAGGGCATACCAACCGCTCGTGTTTGGACCAATCGGAAGGAAAGACCTAGCTATATAAACAAGGAGGTAGAAAATTTTGGCCAAGCAGTCGAATATCGTTCTCTGACCTGCAAAGATGACTGGACGTGGCAAGGGTGGAAAGGGTCTGGGCAAAGGAGGAGCCAAAAGACATAGGAAAGTACTCCGAGACAACATCCAAGGTATCACCAAACCCGCCATCAGGAGGTTGGCCAGGCGAGGAGGTGTGAAGCGTATTTCGGGTCTCATTTATGAGGAGACCAGAGGTGTGTTGAAGGTGTTCTTGGAAAACGTTATCCGTGACGCAGTCACCTACACCGAACACGCCAAGAGGAAGACCGTCACCGCCATGGATGTCGTCTACGCTCTCAAGAGGCAGGGCCGTACTCTGTACGGTTTCGGCGGTTAAGTTCGACGTCGTGTGTACCTGGCGACCTGGGGAAAGTTTCAACGGCCCTTTTCAGGGCCACCAATAATTATTAGACAGACTTTCTTAATTAAGTTAATCACTTCTATCAGTGTGAATTATTCCTTTCAAAATAAAATAATTGTCGGAATTTTGATGGAGAGTCATTGCTCGATCATCGATACGGCTATCATCGATAGTTGTTTTGCAAATCTATAAATATTTACTTGTCTACTACACCCACCGACGAACAATTGCAATACATCCAATCGCTTGATCGATAATGGTAATTATTAGAGTTGATTAAAAGTTGAAAACGAGATATGCTAATATTCTCCATTTAAGTGAATGTAGATCAATTAACGGAATTTGGCTTAATATGAGAAAACCCTTCCGGAAGTAAGAGAAACGAATTAATTGTTGAAAAATAAAGAAATGGCATGTTTCATAATTTACGGACGTCCAAAAAATTAGGTATCTATCTGTTAAAGACTTAGTACAGGGTAAAACAAAAAAAAAAAGTCAACAAAGTCGCCAACGATGATTGGCGGGTGGAACCCCCCACCCTTCCAGTTCCACCTATATAAAGGAGGGGCACGGAAACAAAATTTTTATTACTGTAAGATGGCTCGTACCAAGCAGACCGCTAGGAAATCGACAGGAGGCAAGGCTCCGAGGAAGCAGCTGGCTACCAAAGCCGCCAGGAAGAGTGCACCAGCCACCGGAGGTGTTAAGAAACCTCACAGGTATAGGCCCGGAACAGTAGCACTCAGAGAAATCAGGAGGTACCAGAAAAGTACCGAGTTGCTTATTAGGAAACTCCCGTTCCAGAGGTTGGTGAGGGAGATCGCTCAGGACTTCAAGACCGACCTGAGATTCCAGAGTTCCGCCGTCATGGCCCTCCAGGAGGCCAGCGAAGCTTATCTCGTAGGTCTCTTCGAGGATACCAATTTGTGCGCAATCCACGCCAAGAGGGTCACCATCATGCCCAAGGATATCCAGCTTGCTCGCCGTATCCGCGGAGAACGAGCTTAAGAGGTCCGTCCGCACCCTGCCGTACTTTCAACGGCCCTTTTCAGGGCCACCAAATTAGACGTAATCCTTTCTATCAGAATGTAACCTCTCGTTGGGTATTCTGCATGGATAGAGGAAACAATTGCTTTAAAGTTACAGCTATACGTTCTTATGACATTTGCATTGCGAAAACATATCAATCCTCGATGTTGTTGATAAATAAATGAAATATAATAGTGAACTATTATATATGAAGTTATTAGAAACGTTCGAAAACTACGGACCGGTGTAATCCATTCGAATCGATTAGGAAAGTAACCAACCCCCTTTTAATGTAACAATTTAAAAAACGCTCGCACATACATACATACATACGTGTGTATATATATATATATATATATATATGTATATATATATATATATATATATATATATATATATATATATATATATATATATATATATATATATATATATATATATATAGACACACACACACTCACATTTCCGCCATTTTTTATTTCTGATCGCTTGCTGGAAATGAAAGTCTGAAAGCCACGCACTCTGGAACGGTTTATGCGCACTTTGGTCAAGGTTACCGATACAACCGCGAGACTGCGCTGCTCGCTTCACCACGATTGGGCCGCTTGGCCGACAACGAATCGAATATAAATAGACCCTTCAATGCCGTTTCAAAACACTTCGGTTTCAGCTGACATACAGTCAACATGCCACCAAAGGCGAGCGGTAAAGCCATGAAGAAGGCCGGGAAGGCCCAGAAGAATATCTCCAAATCCGACAAGAAGAAGAAGCGGAGGAGGAAGGAGAGCTACGCTATCTACATCTACAAGGTGCTGAAGCAGGTCCACCCGGATACTGGAGTCTCATCAAAGGCTATGAGTATCATGAACAGTTTCGTCAACGATATTTTCGAACGTATCGCTGCCGAAGCCTCACGCCTCTCCCACTACAACAAGAGGTCGACCATCACGAGCAGGGAAATCCAGACCGCGGTGAGGCTCCTACTTCCCGGAGAATTGGCCAAGCACGCTGTCAGCGAAGGTACAAAGGCCGTTACCAAGTACACTAGCTCTAAGTAACGAGTTAATCGTTCATAGGCTGATTTCAACGGCCCTTTTCAGGGCCACCAATAGACATAGCACGCTTTCTATTTTAATGTGAAATGTACTCCGTATTATACGTAAATTTTTGTTATTATTGCCTATCGAAAAAATACTAGTGTCATAGCTTATCATATCCAATCCACATGTTGGAAGCGAGGTGTAAACTGACAACATATATCTTATCCATCTACGTTTCGAATATCTCTATTTACTATCATCTCGCCATACTTGTCTCAGATCATGAACCTACACCATTACATTTACGCACGTATATATGTAATGTAACTCCTACTTATCCGAATAACCCCCTGCGGCCAGTGGATTGTTTATTTTCCAACATACACTTTGAGTTGTCCCTTTAATTAGCATTCGTTAATCTTGTTTACTGCAAAAAATCTGGCGGATATACCTAAGATGGCGGAAATTAGCAGAATGAACTGTATAAACAAAAATATGGCGGTCAACAACAAAAGGGCGGCGACCTTTGATGTCCATTCCAGGTACGAATCATAAACTAATATTAACTATATGCCTTCCCCTGCTCTGGAAATCCCTAATACCAAAGGCGACCTTCCCCTTTCCTCCGAGAAAACGCGATAAGCGGTTTTTTTTTGTTTTTGTTTTTTTTTAACACGCTTTCTGTTCTAATGTGAAATGTACGCCATACCATGGCCATTTAGTAATAAGTAGTTAAAACACACTCAATGCTCGAAAAAAAAAGACTCGGACAATAATACTATATAATCAAATAAGTGAAAAATAAGTTTTAAGTTGAAAATTAAGAAAGGTGCGGCGACCTATGATGTCCATTGCAGGTATGATAAAGTATGACCCTCATGGGGAAATCCCCAATACCTAGGCGACCCTTTTCCATTAAGCCATAAACGTCGACAGTGTAATTTATGTTCCTTTATTAGTCCTTCTAACCGTGTATGATTTATTATTATGACCACCAAATAAGTCCTAATAAGAATGAATAAGTCCAGCAATGTACAAATAAATACAATGTGAAGATAAATGCGGTAAATCCTATTTCGGACCATCGGAACAATACTTACAGCATAGAGTGTACCGACACAAATATAGTTTTGATACAATAATAAAAACCCTAATAAACTAGATCAAACAGCTATCGCTACACATTTTAGAAATACACAACATACATTCAAATTCGAGAAACCTAAAATAATACACCAAGAGAAAAATTGGTTTTAACGGAATATAAAAGAAATTATAGCTACAGAGAAGTACAAAAAGTCGCACTGTAAACAAAACAAAATAAAAAAATCGGATGTTCAAGGTCTAAGTTCGTGTTATGCAAATTTAATTAATTCTCAATGAAATAATAATAGAAATAATCTAATATCATTCTACAGTTATATAAAAATGCTGTTGTTAAAAATAGATTTCTTACTCGTTGATCATGGCTATTGCAATATAAACATTTTATGAAATATTGCGAAGTAACTGATTGATGATAAACTGATCTATTCTTTGGAACTTGTAACTTACACCCTATCCAATTACATCTTACACGTGTCATTTTAATTTTTATTTTAGTGTGCTATTTAATGTTTTAACTAAAAGCTCATTTTTCACTGTTAGGTCATGAGTAAGTATGAGACTAACCTAGGCTCGAAACGTCGACTGAAGAGGCTTAAGAAAAGACTGAAACTCATAAACATATACCTAATTTACATAACAGTCAAAATAAGTAGAAACCTAAGTAGAAACCTATATATATATATATATATATATATATATATATATATATATATATATATATATGTATGTATGTATGTATGTATGTATGTATGTATGTATATATGTATATGAAATAGGCGACGGGATAACGGCAAGATTATAAAATAGGACAACGACAAAAAAAAAAAATATGATCATGTATACACCGATTCACAAACAAACAGATGAAAGGTCAAATCAGGAAGCATGCTTCGTTTTGTTTTGTTTTTCCTTAATAAATTTAAACGTTATTTATTTTTCCTTTTCCCCTTTATGGGTCTCTTTAGGGTCATACATACATACATACATACATACATACATACATACATACATACAACGTTTTGACGACCCATTACCGATGATCCGCCGCCGGACGGGCGGAGACAGTGCACAGTGCGCCCATGCCTTTTCTACATGTTATTAACGAGTTGCCACTAGCAAAGCTCATAGGAAACCGGTCCTTTATTTAATACGAGACGATCGATCAAAGGCCCCTTATTGCAAAGGAAAGATGATCCAGCGGTTAAATAATATTTTAGAGAACCAGTCGGTAAAGATGACATAGGACAGCATCGGATGAGTGCTAACAACCCCAGAATGAATCCGTTTCCACGAGGAATGAAAGCTGTGAAACAATCCAAAGCCCGTGGATTCTGAAAGGTTAATGGTTCCAAAAGAGTGAGGCTTTGTTGAAAAATCTCGAGCACGAGGCAGAAGTAATTTAAAAATGACTATTTTGAGAAGAGTTGGAGAGAAGACGACCGGTCTCTGAGATTCAGCGGTCGTTTAAGACTAGGTCCGAGTTTTTGGAGAACGCCTGGCCGCACGTATGTGAGGAGGAAAGTAAGGAGAAATGGCACCGAAAATCGTACGTCGTTAAATGGGTCTACGGAAAAGCAGAGGGGAGTTTACAGATACAAATTGAACACAAAACAATCCAAGGGAGAAATAATTCTGGGAATAAGAAGTGTGGTGTCTCCGTTACGGTCCGTCCTGCTTTACAAAAGCGAAACGAAACACGCTGCGAAAAAAGGTACACTAGCGAACCTATTGTGAAAATGACTGAAACTGCAACGAAGCCGCTGCTCCGACAACCCCGGCGACGCCCAAGGCGAAGAAGGGTAAGGCCGCTGCAGCAGCCGGCGCCAAGAAACCCAAGACCGCGCCTACTCATCCACCCGTTTCTCAGATGGTGACAGCTGCGATCAAGTCTCTCAAAGAGAGAGGTGGATCATCTACCCAGGCTATCAAGAAATATATCAGCTCGACGTACAAGATCGATGCGGAGAAAAAGTCGCACTTTATCAAAAAGTACCTCGTATCCGCCGTTGCTTCCGGCTCGCTCGTTCAGACCAAGGGTAAAGGGGCATCGGGCTCTTTTAAACTCGCCGGAGCAGGAGGTGAAGGCAAGAAAGTAGCGGCTACAAAGAAGGCCCCAGCTAAGCCGTCCGTCGCTATAAAATCCAAGGCACCAAAGGCTAAACCTGCGGCAACGAAAAAGGCCGCTGCTGCACCTAAGGCTAAGAAGACCAAGAAGCCACCAACCGCCGCCAAGACTCCAAAGCCCAAGGTGGCCAAGGCGAAACCCGCCACGACACCTAAGGCGAAGAAGGCACCGGCGAAAAAGGCACCTGCCAAGAAGCCAGCGGCCAAGAAGGCTTCACCGAAGAAGAAGTAGGTCGTTTTCCCCCTAACCGCTGCCTCCTCAAGGAGGAGTGATTTTAAACGGCTCTTTTCAGAGCCACTAAAAATACGCACACATACTTTCTACCGAGCTTGCTAACTGTTGCCCTTCGATCACACATGGATTTTATGGATTACAGTATTAGATGAGACAAAATAATACGCGTGCGCCAAACAATAACATCTAATACCCCCCCCCCTCCTTAATAATTAATTGTCAACCTATTTCATTAGGACGCATAGAGACCGTTTTACTATTAACTAACTTGTTGAGTATGAAATCCGTAATTCCTGAGTGTATAACATCTAAGATGGATGGCGGCAATACAAACAAAAATATGGCGGACATAAAGAATGGGTCGGCAACCTTTCATCTCAATTCCAGGTATAATAAAATATGGCCCTCCTAGGGAAATCCCGACTACCTAGGCGACCTTTTGGCGGACTAAGCCATAAACCAAACGTTTATGACTACCAGGGAAATCCCTACTATCTAGGCGATCTTTTTCCCTTTTCTTCGGGTTAAAAACGTTTACGACTAGAATTTTACTTATATAGTGTATTTACTAGGGAAATCCGTACTAATTTGGCGACCGTCCCCCCTCCCCCCCCCCCTCCTTTTTCTGCGGATTAAGTCCTAAGCCTAAGCCAAACATACCAGAATTTCTGTACATAGTGCAATTTATATTCCCTTATCAATTCTTATTTGCCTTATTACTTACAAAATAATATTAAAAATCTTCTGACAATTCCGATGAATGGAGTGATGGTATTGTCCGGTAGGTAGCAGTCTGAGGTAAATACACATTGTGGGGTGGGGAGCAGCGGCGAAAAGCGATTGGTCCGCGCAAAGCTGCAAATGGGTATATACGAAGCGGCATTAAAATTCGAAAGCATATATTTCTCGTCAACGACAGAGAACACATAGAGCAGAAGAATGTCCGGACGTGGTAAAGGTGGTAAAGCCAAGGGAAAGGCAAAGACCCGATCATCTAGGGCAGGGCTCCAGTTCCCCGTGGGTCGTATCCACCGTCTTCTCAGGAAAGGTAACTACGCAGAGAGAGTGGGAGCAGGAGCTCCGGTATACCTCGCAGCAGTCATGGAGTACCTGGCTGCAGAAGTTCTCGAGTTGGCCGGCAACGCCGCTCGTGATAATAAGAAAACCAGGATCATTCCGCGTCACCTCCAGCTCGCTATTAGGAACGACGAGGAGTTGAACAAGCTGCTGTCGGGAGTCACCATCGCTCAAGGCGGAGTACTTCCCAACATCCAGGCCGTTCTACTGCCGAAGAAGACAGAGAAGAGCTCTTAAGCCTAAAAGACGGCGAGCTCCTCGCGACCTTCTCTTTTCAACGGCCCTTTTCAGGGCCACAAATTGGATGAAGAACTTTCGACCGCAATACTTATAAACTTGGTATGTTAAGTAAGAGGAATTAAGAATTTATCAAACATCATAGGTTTGACTATCCGGTTGGGTAAAGTTACGGGATCGGAAATTATGTTGTGTACATACTCAATAATAATAATAATAATAATTGTTCCGTAACAGGCAACCATCATAATGAAGAACAATGCATTCGTTCACTTGCACAGTTCTAATGAACGCAGTTAATAGAACCGAGGAAAATAAACACTACAGGACGTCATCATACATAATCAAAGAAATGTATTGAATTTCAGAATCGATAGATAAACGAAATTTTGTTTTATACAAACGGTCGTCATATAATCTTCAGCTGATTGATGGTGATTTGAATATATCATCAGTAAATCATGAATAATGAAAGGAACCAAAACCATCCTTTTTTTTTTTTTTTTTTTTTTTTTTTTTTTTTTTTTTTTTTTTTTTTTTTTATCCCGGCGAAAAAGGAGCTCTACATTTTTATTTCTCCTAATAAAACAAACACAAACGCTCACGCACACACCAAACCTATCAAATTGAATGAGTCGCGTAAACGGACCACCAGAGGGCATACCAACCGCTCGTGTTTGGACCAATCGGAAGGAAAGACCTAGCTATATAAACAAGGAGGTAGAAAATTTTGGCCAAGCAGTCGAATATCGTTCTCTGACCTGCAAAGATGACTGGACGTGGCAAGGGTGGAAAGGGTCTGGGCAAAGGAGGAGCCAAAAGACATAGGAAAGTACTCCGAGACAACATCCAAGGTATCACCAAACCCGCCATCAGGAGGTTGGCCAGGCGAGGAGGTGTGAAGCGTATTTCGGGTCTCATTTATGAGGAGACCAGAGGTGTGTTGAAGGTGTTCTTGGAAAACGTTATCCGTGACGCAGTCACCTACACCGAACACGCCAAGAGGAAGACCGTCACCGCCATGGATGTCGTCTACGCTCTCAAGAGGCAGGGCCGTACTCTGTACGGTTTCGGCGGTTAAGTTCGACGTCGTGTGTACCTGGCGACCTGGGGAAAGTTTCAACGGCCCTTTTCAGGGCCACCAATAATTATTAGACAGACTTTCTTAATTAAGTTAATCACTTCTATCAGTGTGAATTATTCCTTTCAAAATAAAATAATTGTCGGAATTTTGATGGAGAGTCATTGCTCGATCATCGATACGGCTATCATCGATAGTTGTTTTGCAAATCTATAAATATTTACTTGTCTACTACACCCACCGACGAACAATTGCAATACATCCAATCGCTTGATCGATAATGGTAATTATTAGAGTTGATTAAAAGTTGAAAACGAGATATGCTAATATTCTCCATTTAAGTGAATGTAGATCAATTAACGGAATTTGGCTTAATATGAGAAAACCCTTCCGGAAGTAAGAGAAACGAATTAATTGTTGAAAAATAAAGAAATGGCATGTTTCATAATTTACGGACGTCCAAAAAATTAGGTATCTATCTGTTAAAGACTTAGTACAGGGTAAAACAAAAAAAAAAAGTCAACAAAGTCGCCAACGATGATTGGCGGGTGGAACCCCCCACCCTTCCAGTTCCACCTATATAAAGGAGGGGCACGGAAACAAAATTTTTATTACTGTAAGATGGCTCGTACCAAGCAGACCGCTAGGAAATCGACAGGAGGCAAGGCTCCGAGGAAGCAGCTGGCTACCAAAGCCGCCAGGAAGAGTGCACCAGCCACCGGAGGTGTTAAGAAACCTCACAGGTATAGGCCCGGAACAGTAGCACTCAGAGAAATCAGGAGGTACCAGAAAAGTACCGAGTTGCTTATTAGGAAACTCCCGTTCCAGAGGTTGGTGAGGGAGATCGCTCAGGACTTCAAGACCGACCTGAGATTCCAGAGTTCCGCCGTCATGGCCCTCCAGGAGGCCAGCGAAGCTTATCTCGTAGGTCTCTTCGAGGATACCAATTTGTGCGCAATCCACGCCAAGAGGGTCACCATCATGCCCAAGGATATCCAGCTTGCTCGCCGTATCCGCGGAGAACGAGCTTAAGAGGTCCGTCCGCACCCTGCCGTACTTTCAACGGCCCTTTTCAGGGCCACCAAATTAGACGTAATCCTTTCTATCAGAATGTAACCTCTCGTTGGGTATTCTGCATGGATAGAGGAAACAATTGCTTTAAAGTTACAGCTATACGTTCTTATGACATTTGCATTGCGAAAACATATCAATCCTCGATGTTGTTGATAAATAAATGAAATATAATAGTGAACTATTATATATGAAGTTATTAGAAACGTTCGAAAACTACGGACCGGTGTAATCCATTCGAATCGATTAGGAAAGTAACCAACCCCCTTTTAATGTAACAATTTAAAAAACGCTCGCACATACATACATACATACGTGTGTATATATATATATATATATATATGTATATATATATATATATATATATATATATATATATATATATATATATATATATATATATATATATATATATATATATATATATATATATATATATATATATATATATATATATATATATATATATATATATATATATATATAGACACACACACACTCACATTTCCGCCATTTTTTATTTCTGATCGCTTGCTGGAAATGAAAGTCTGAAAGCCACGCACTCTGGAACGGTTTATGCGCACTTTGGTCAAGGTTACCGATACAACCGCGAGACTGCGCTGCTCGCTTCACCACGATTGGGCCGCTTGGCCGACAACGAATCGAATATAAATAGACCCTTCAATGCCGTTTCAAAACACTTCGGTTTCAGCTGACATACAGTCAACATGCCACCAAAGGCGAGCGGTAAAGCCATGAAGAAGGCCGGGAAGGCCCAGAAGAATATCTCCAAATCCGACAAGAAGAAGAAGCGGAGGAGGAAGGAGAGCTACGCTATCTACATCTACAAGGTGCTGAAGCAGGTCCACCCGGATACTGGAGTCTCATCAAAGGCTATGAGTATCATGAACAGTTTCGTCAACGATATTTTCGAACGTATCGCTGCCGAAGCCTCACGCCTCTCCCACTACAACAAGAGGTCGACCATCACGAGCAGGGAAATCCAGACCGCGGTGAGGCTCCTACTTCCCGGAGAATTGGCCAAGCACGCTGTCAGCGAAGGTACAAAGGCCGTTACCAAGTACACTAGCTCTAAGTAACGAGTTAATCGTTCATAGGCTGATTTCAACGGCCCTTTTCAGGGCCACCAATAGACATAGCACGCTTTCTATTTTAATGTGAAATGTACTCCGTATTATACGTAAATTTTTGTTATTATTGCCTATCGAAAAAATACTAGTGTCATAGCTTATCATATCCAATCCACATGTTGGAAGCGAGGTGTAAACTGACAACATATATCTTATCCATCTACGTTTCGAATATCTCTATTTACTATCATCTCGCCATACTTGTCTCAGATCATGAACCTACACCATTACATTTACGCACGTATATATGTAATGTAACTCCTACTTATCCGAATAACCCCCTGCGGCCAGTGGATTGTTTATTTTCCAACATACACTTTGAGTTGTCCCTTTAATTAGCATTCGTTAATCTTGTTTACTGCAAAAAATCTGGCGGATATACCTAAGATGGCGGAAATTAGCAGAATGAACTGTATAAACAAAAATATGGCGGTCAACAACAAAAGGGCGGCGACCTTTGATGTCCATTCCAGGTACGAATCATAAACTAATATTAACTATATGCCTTCCCCTGCTCTGGAAATCCCTAATACCAAAGGCGACCTTCCCCTTTCCTCCGAGAAAACGCGATAAGCGGTTTTTTTTTGTTTTTGTTTTTTTTTAACACGCTTTCTGTTCTAATGTGAAATGTACGCCATACCATGGCCATTTAGTAATAAGTAGTTAAAACACACTCAATGCTCGAAAAAAAAAGACTCGGACAATAATACTATATAATCAAATAAGTGAAAAATAAGTTTTAAGTTGAAAATTAAGAAAGGTGCGGCGACCTATGATGTCCATTGCAGGTATGATAAAGTATGACCCTCATGGGGAAATCCCCAATACCTAGGCGACCCTTTTCCCTTTCCTTCGGATTAAGCCATAAACGTCGACAGTGTAATTTATGTTCCTTTATTAGTCCTTCTAACCGTGTATGATTTATTATTATGACCACCAAATAAGTCCTAATAAGAATGAATAAGTCCAGCAATGTACAAATAAATACAATGTGAAGATAAATGCGGTAAATCCTATTTCGGACCATCGGAACAATACTTACAGCATAGAGTGTACCGACACAAATATAGTTTTGATACAATAATAAAAACCCTAATAAACTAGATCAAACAGCTATCGCTACACATTTTAGAAATACACAACATACATTCAAATTCGAGAAACCTAAAATAATACACCAAGAGAAAAATTGGTTTTAACGGAATATAAAAGAAATTATAGCTACAGAGAAGTACAAAAAGTCGCACTGTAAACAAAACAAAATAAAAAAATCGGATGTTCAAGGTCTAAGTTCGTGTTATGCAAATTTAATTAATTCTCAATGAAATAATAATAGAAATAATCTAATATCATTCTACAGTTATATAAAAATGCTGTTGTTAAAAATAGATTTCTTACTCGTTGATCATGGCTATTGCAATATAAACATTTTATGAAATATTGCGAAGTAACTGATTGATGATAAACTGATCTATTCTTTGGAACTTGTAACTTACACCCTATCCAATTACATCTTACACGTGTCATTTTAATTTTTATTTTAGTGTGCTATTTAATGTTTTAACTAAAAGCTCATTTTTCACTGTTAGGTCATGAGTAAGTATGAGACTAACCTAGGCTCGAAACGTCGACTGAAGAGGCTTAAGAAAAGACTGAAACTCATAAACATATACCTAATTTACATAACAGTCAAAATAAGTAGAAACCTAAGTAGAAACCAATATATATATATATATATATATATATATATGTATGTATGTATGTATGTATGTATGTATGTATATATGTATATGAAATAGGCGACGGGATAACGGCAAGATTATAAAATAGGACAACGACAAAAAAAAAAAAATATGATCATGTATACACCGATTCACAAACAAACAGATGAAAGGTCAAATCAGGAAGCATGCTTCGTTTTGTTTTGTTTTTCCTTAATAAATTTAAACGTTATTTATTTTTCCTTTTCCCCTTTATGGGTCTCTTTAGGGTCATACATACATACATACATACATACATACATACATACATACATACAACGTTTTGACGACCCATTACCGATGATCCGCCGCCGGACGGGCGGAGACAGTGCACAGTGCGCCCATGCCTTTTCTACATGTTATTAACGAGTTGCCACTAGCAAAGCTCATAGGAAACCGGTCCTTTATTTAATACGAGACGATCGATCAAAGGCCCCTTATTGCAAAGGAAAGATGATCCAGCGGTTAAATAATATTTTAGAGAACCAGTCGGTAAAGATGACATAGGACAGCATCGGATGAGTGCTAACAACCCCAGAATGAATCCGTTTCCACGAGGAATGAAAGCTGTGAAACAATCCAAAGCCCGTGGATTCTGAAAGGTTAATGGTTCCAAAAGAGTGAGGCTTTGTTGAAAAATCTCGAGCACGAGGCAGAAGTAATTTAAAAATGACTATTTTGAGAAGAGTTGGAGAGAAGACGACCGGTCTCTGAGATTCAGCGGTCGTTTAAGACTAGGTCCGAGTTTTTGGAGAACGCCTGGCCGCACGTATGTGAGGAGGAAAGTAAGGAGAAATGGCACCGAAAATCGTACGTCGTTAAATGGGTCTACGGAAAAGCAGAGGGGAGTTTACAGATACAAATTGAACACAAAACAATCCAAGGGAGAAATAATTCTGGGAATAAGAAGTGTGGTGTCTCCGTTACGGTCCGTCCTGCTTTACAAAAGCGAAACGAAACACGCTGCGAAAAAAGGTACACTAGCGAACCTATTGTGAAAATGACTGAAACTGCAACAGAAGCCGCTGCTCCGACAACCCCGGCGACGCCCAAGGCGAAGAAGGGTAAGGCCGCTGCAGCAGCCGGCGCCAAGAAACCCAAGACCGCGCCTACTCATCCACCCGTTTCTCAGATGGTGACAGCTGCGATCAAGTCTCTCAAAGAGAGAGGTGGATCATCTACCCAGGCTATCAAGAAATATATCAGCTCGACGTACAAGATCGATGCGGAGAAAAAGTCGCACTTTATCAAAAAGTACCTCGTATCCGCCGTTGCTTCCGGCTCGCTCGTTCAGACCAAGGGTAAAGGGGCATCGGGCTCTTTTAAACTCGCCGGAGCAGGAGGTGAAGGCAAGAAAGTAGCGGCTACAAAGAAGGCCCCAGCTAAGCCGTCCGTCGCTATAAAATCCAAGGCACCAAAGGCTAAACCTGCGGCAACGAAAAAGGCCGCTGCTGCACCTAAGGCTAAGAAGACCAAGAAGCCACCAACCGCCGCCAAGACTCCAAAGCCCAAGGTGGCCAAGGCGAAACCCGCCACGACACCTAAGGCGAAGAAGGCACCGGCGAAAAAGGCACCTGCCAAGAAGCCAGCGGCCAAGAAGGCTTCACCGAAGAAGAAGTAGGTCGTTTTCCCCCTAACCGCTGCCTCCTCAAGGAGGAGTGATTTTAAACGGCTCTTTTCAGAGCCACTAAAAATACGCACACATACTTTCTACCGAGCTTGCTAACTGTTGCCCTTCGATCACACATGGATTTTATGGATTACAGTATTAGATGAGACAAAATAATACGCGTGCGCCAAACAATAACATCTAATACCCCCCCCCCCTCCTTAATAATTAATTGTCAACCTATTTCATTAGGACGCATAGAGACCGTTTTACTATTAACTAACTTGTTGAGTATGAAATCCGTAATTCCTGAGTGTATAACATCTAAGATGGATGGCGGCAATACAAACAAAAATATGGCGGACATAAAGAATGGGTCGGCAACCTTTCATCTCAATTCCAGGTATAATAAAATATGGCCCTCCTAGGGAAATCCCGACTACCTAGGCGACCTTTTGGCGGACTAAGCCATAAACCAAACGTTTATGACTACCAGGGAAATCCCTACTATCTAGGCGATCTTTTTCCCTTTTCTTCGGGTTAAAAACGTTTACGACTAGAATTTTACTTATATAGTGTATTTACTAGGGAAATCCGTACTAATTTGGCGACCGTCCCCCCTCCCCCCCCCCCCTCCTTTTTCTGCGGATTAAGTCCTAAGCCTAAGCCAAACATACCAGAATTTCTGTACATAGTGCAATTTATATTCCCTTATCAATTCTTATTTGCCTTATTACTTACAAAATAATATTAAAAATCTTCTGACATAAAGTGATTCCGATGAATGGAGTGATGGTATTGTCCGGTAGGTAGCAGTCTGAGGTAAATACACATTGTGGGGTGGGGAGCAGCGGCGAAAAGCGATTGGTCCGCGCAAAGCTGCAAATGGGTATATACGAAGCGGCATTAAAATTCGAAAGCATATATTTCTCGTCAACGACAGAGAACACATAGAGCAGAAGAATGTCCGGACGTGGTAAAGGTGGTAAAGCCAAGGGAAAGGCAAAGACCCGATCATCTAGGGCAGGGCTCCAGTTCCCCGTGGGTCGTATCCACCGTCTTCTCAGGAAAGGTAACTACGCAGAGAGAGTGGGAGCAGGAGCTCCGGTATACCTCGCAGCAGTCATGGAGTACCTGGCTGCAGAAGTTCTCGAGTTGGCCGGCAACGCCGCTCGTGATAATAAGAAAACCAGGATCATTCCGCGTCACCTCCAGCTCGCTATTAGGAACGACGAGGAGTTGAACAAGCTGCTGTCGGGAGTCACCATCGCTCAAGGCGGAGTACTTCCCAACATCCAGGCCGTTCTACTGCCGAAGAAGACAGAGAAGAGCTCTTAAGCCTAAAAGACGGCGAGCTCCTCGCGACCTTCTCTTTTCAACGGCCCTTTTCAGGGCCACAAATTGGATGAAGAACTTTCGACCGCAATACTTATAAACTTGGTATGTTAAGTAAGAGGAATTAAGAATTTATCAAACATCATAGGTTTGACTATCCGGTTGGGTAAAGTTACGGGATCGGAAATTATGTTGTGTACATACTCAATAATAATAATAATAATAATTGTTCCGTAACAGGCAACCATCATAATGAAGAACAATGCATTCGTTCACTTGCACAGTTCTAATGAACGCAGTTAATAGAACCGAGGAAAATAAACACTACAGGACGTCATCATACATAATCAAAGAAATGTATTGAATTTCAGAATCGATAGATAAACGAAATTTTGTTTTATACAAACGGTCGTCATATAATCTTCAGCTGATTGATGGTGATTTGAATATATCATCAGTAAATCATGAATAATGAAAGGAACCAAAACCATCCTTTTTTTTTTTTTTTTTTTTTTTTTTTTTTTTTTTTTTTTTTTTTTTTTTTTATCCCGGCGAAAAAGGAGCTCTACATTTTTATTTCTCCTAATAAAACAAACACAAACGCTCACGCACACACCAAACCTATCAAATTGAATGAGTCGCGTAAACGGACCACCAGAGGGCATACCAACCGCTCGTGTTTGGACCAATCGGAAGGAAAGACCTAGCTATATAAACAAGGAGGTAGAAAATTTTGGCCAAGCAGTCGAATATCGTTCTCTGACCTGCAAAGATGACTGGACGTGGCAAGGGTGGAAAGGGTCTGGGCAAAGGAGGAGCCAAAAGACATAGGAAAGTACTCCGAGACAACATCCAAGGTATCACCAAACCCGCCATCAGGAGGTTGGCCAGGCGAGGAGGTGTGAAGCGTATTTCGGGTCTCATTTATGAGGAGACCAGAGGTGTGTTGAAGGTGTTCTTGGAAAACGTTATCCGTGACGCAGTCACCTACACCGAACACGCCAAGAGGAAGACCGTCACCGCCATGGATGTCGTCTACGCTCTCAAGAGGCAGGGCCGTACTCTGTACGGTTTCGGCGGTTAAGTTCGACGTCGTGTGTACCTGGCGACCTGGGGAAAGTTTCAACGGCCCTTTTCAGGGCCACCAATAATTATTAGACAGACTTTCTTAATTAAGTTAATCACTTCTATCAGTGTGAATTATTCCTTTCAAAATAAAATAATTGTCGGAATTTTGATGGAGAGTCATTGCTCGATCATCGATACGGCTATCATCGATAGTTGTTTTGCAAATCTATAAATATTTACTTGTCTACTACACCCACCGACGAACAATTGCAATACATCCAATCGCTTGATCGATAATGGTAATTATTAGAGTTGATTAAAAGTTGAAAACGAGATATGCTAATATTCTCCATTTAAGTGAATGTAGATCAATTAACGGAATTTGGCTTAATATGAGAAAACCCTTCCGGAAGTAAGAGAAACGAATTAATTGTTGAAAAATAAAGAAATGGCATGTTTCATAATTTACGGACGTCCAAAAAATTAGGTATCTATCTGTTAAAGACTTAGTACAGGGTAAAACAAAAAAAAAAAGTCAACAAAGTCGCCAACGATGATTGGCGGGTGGAACCCCCCACCCTTCCAGTTCCACCTATATAAAGGAGGGGCACGGAAACAAAATTTTTATTACTGTAAGATGGCTCGTACCAAGCAGACCGCTAGGAAATCGACAGGAGGCAAGGCTCCGAGGAAGCAGCTGGCTACCAAAGCCGCCAGGAAGAGTGCACCAGCCACCGGAGGTGTTAAGAAACCTCACAGGTATAGGCCCGGAACAGTAGCACTCAGAGAAATCAGGAGGTACCAGAAAAGTACCGAGTTGCTTATTAGGAAACTCCCGTTCCAGAGGTTGGTGAGGGAGATCGCTCAGGACTTCAAGACCGACCTGAGATTCCAGAGTTCCGCCGTCATGGCCCTCCAGGAGGCCAGCGAAGCTTATCTCGTAGGTCTCTTCGAGGATACCAATTTGTGCGCAATCCACGCCAAGAGGGTCACCATCATGCCCAAGGATATCCAGCTTGCTCGCCGTATCCGCGGAGAACGAGCTTAAGAGGTCCGTCCGCACCCTGCCGTACTTTCAACGGCCCTTTTCAGGGCCACCAAATTAGACGTAATCCTTTCTATCAGAATGTAACCTCTCGTTGGGTATTCTGCATGGATAGAGGAAACAATTGCTTTAAAGTTACAGCTATACGTTCTTATGACATTTGCATTGCGAAAACATATCAATCCTCGATGTTGTTGATAAATAAATGAAATATAATAGTGAACTATTATATATGAAGTTATTAGAAACGTTCGAAAACTACGGACCGGTGTAATCCATTCGAATCGATTAGGAAAGTAACCAACCCCCTTTTAATGTAACAATTTAAAAAACGCTCGCACATACATACATACATACGTGTGTATATATATATATATATATATATATGTCATATATATATATATATATATATATATATATATATATATATATATATATATATATATATATATATATAGACACACACACACTCACATTTCCGCCATTTTTTATTTCTGATCGCTTGCTGGAAATGAAAGTCTGAAAGCCACGCACTCTGGAACGGTTTATGCGCACTTTGGTCAAGGTTACCGATACAACCGCGAGACTGCGCTGCTCGCTTCACCACGATTGGGCCGCTTGGCCGACAACGAATCGAATATAAATAGACCCTTCAATGCCGTTTCAAAACACTTCGGTTTCAGCTGACATACAGTCAACATGCCACCAAAGGCGAGCGGTAAAGCCATGAAGAAGGCCGGGAAGGCCCAGAAGAATATCTCCAAATCCGACAAGAAGAAGAAGCGGAGGAGGAAGGAGAGCTACGCTATCTACATCTACAAGGTGCTGAAGCAGGTCCACCCGGATACTGGAGTCTCATCAAAGGCTATGAGTATCATGAACAGTTTCGTCAACGATATTTTCGAACGTATCGCTGCCGAAGCCTCACGCCTCTCCCACTACAACAAGAGGTCGACCATCACGAGCAGGGAAATCCAGACCGCGGTGAGGCTCCTACTTCCCGGAGAATTGGCCAAGCACGCTGTCAGCGAAGGTACAAAGGCCGTTACCAAGTACACTAGCTCTAAGTAACGAGTTAATCGTTCATAGGCTGATTTCAACGGCCCTTTTCAGGGCCACCAATAGACATAGCACGCTTTCTATTTTAATGTGAAATGTACTCCGTATTATACGTAAATTTTTGTTATTATTGCCTATCGAAAAAATACTAGTGTCATAGCTTATCATATCCAATCCACATGTTGGAAGCGAGGTGTAAACTGACAACATATATCTTATCCATCTACGTTTCGAATATCTCTATTTACTATCATCTCGCCATACTTGTCTCAGATCATGAACCTACACCATTACATTTACGCACGTATATATGTAATGTAACTCCTACTTATCCGAATAACCCCCTGCGGCCAGTGGATTGTTTATTTTCCAACATACACTTTGAGTTGTCCCTTTAATTAGCATTCGTTAATCTTGTTTACTGCAAAAAATCTGGCGGATATACCTAAGATGGCGGAAATTAGCAGAATGAACTGTATAAACAAAAATATGGCGGTCAACAACAAAAGGGCGGCGACCTTTGATGTCCATTCCAGGTACGAATCATAAACTAATATTAACTATATGCCTTCCCCTGCTCTGGAAATCCCTAATACCAAAGGCGACCTTCCCCTTTCCTCCGAGAAAACGCGATAAGCGGTTTTTTTTTTGTTTTTGTTTTTTTTTAACACGCTTTCTGTTCTAATGTGAAATGTACGCCATACCATGGCCATTTAGTAATAAGTAGTTAAAACACACTCAATGCTCGAAAAAAAAAGACTCGGACAATAATACTATATAATCAAATAAGTGAAAAATAAGTTTTAAGTTGAAAATTAAGAAAGGTGCGGCGACCTATGATGTCCATTGCAGGTATGATAAAGTATGACCCTCATGGGGAAATCCCCAATACCTAGGCGACCCTTTTCCCTTTCCTTCGGATTAAGCCATAAACGTCGACAGTGTAATTTATGTTCCTTTATTAGTCCTTCTAACCGTGTATGATTTATTATTATGACCACCAAATAAGTCCTAATAAGAATGAATAAGTCCAGCAATGTACAAATAAATACAATGTGAAGATAAATGCGGTAAATCCTATTTCGGACCATCGGAACAATACTTACAGCATAGAGTGTACCGACACAAATATAGTTTTGATACAATAATAAAAACCCTAATAAACTAGATCAAACAGCTATCGCTACACATTTTAGAAATACACAACATACATTCAAATTCGAGAAACCTAAAATAATACACCAAGAGAAAAATTGGTTTTAACGGAATATAAAAGAAATTATAGCTACAGAGAAGTACAAAAAGTCGCACTGTAAACAAAACAAAATAAAAAAATCGGATGTTCAAGGTCTAAGTTCGTGTTATGCAAATTTAATTAATTCTCAATGAAATAATAATAGAAATAATCTAATATCATTCTACAGTTATATAAAAATGCTGTTGTTAAAAATAGATTTCTTACTCGTTGATCATGGCTATTGCAATATAAACATTTTATGAAATATTGCGAAGTAACTGATTGATGATAAACTGATCTATTCTTTGGAACTTGTAACTTACACCCTATCCAATTACATCTTACACGTGTCATTTTAATTTTTATTTTAGTGTGCTATTTAATGTTTTAACTAAAAGCTCATTTTTCACTGTTAGGTCATGAGTAAGTATGAGACTAACCTAGGCTCGAAACGTCGACTGAAGAGGCTTAAGAAAAGACTGAAACTCATAAACATATACCTAATTTACATAACAGTCAAAATAAGTAGAAACCTAAGTAGAAACCAATATATATATATATATATATATATATATATATATATATATATATATATATATGTATGTATGTATGTATGTATGTATGTATGTATATA
The DNA here is from genome assembly GCA_037127475.1 of Arma custos. NCBI lineage: Eukaryota > Metazoa > Arthropoda > Insecta > Hemiptera > Pentatomidae > Arma > Arma custos. The sequence continues at coordinate 76,282 of JBBAGI010000140.1, read as the reverse complement.
TGTATATGAAATAGGCGACGGGATAACGGCAAGATTATAAAATAGGACAACGACAAAAAAAAAAAATATGATCATGTATACACCGATTCACAAACAAACAGATGAAAGGTCAAATCAGGAAGCATGCTTCGTTTTGTTTTGTTTTTCCTTAATAAATTTAAACGTTATTTATTTTTCCTTTTCCCCTTTATGGGTCTCTTTAGGGTCATACATACATACATACATACATACATACATACATACATACATACAACGTTTTGACGACCCATTACCGATGATCCGCCGCCGGACGGGCGGAGACAGTGCACAGTGCGCCCATGCCTTTTCTACATGTTATTAACGAGTTGCCACTAGCAAAGCTCATAGGAAACCGGTCCTTTATTTAATACGAGACGATCGATCAAAGGCCCCTTATTGCAAAGGAAAGATGATCCAGCGGTTAAATAATATTTTAGAGAACCAGTCGGTAAAGATGACATAGGACAGCATCGGATGAGTGCTAACAACCCCAGAATGAATCCGTTTCCACGAGGAATGAAAGCTGTGAAACAATCCAAAGCCCGTGGATTCTGAAAGGTTAATGGTTCCAAAAGAGTGAGGCTTTGTTGAAAAATCTCGAGCACGAGGCAGAAGTAATTTAAAAATGACTATTTTGAGAAGAGTTGGAGAGAAGACGACCGGTCTCTGAGATTCAGCGGTCGTTTAAGACTAGGTCCGAGTTTTTGGAGAACGCCTGGCCGCACGTATGTGAGGAGGAAAGTAAGGAGAAATGGCACCGAAAATCGTACGTCGTTAAATGGGTCTACGGAAAAGCAGAGGGGAGTTTACAGATACAAATTGAACACAAAACAATCCAAGGGAGAAATAATTCTGGGAATAAGAAGTGTGGTGTCTCCGTTACGGTCCGTCCTGCTTTACAAAAGCGAAACGAAACACGCTGCGAAAAAAGGTACACTAGCGAACCTATTGTGAAAATGACTGAAACTGCAACAGAAGCCGCTGCTCCGACAACCCCGGCGACGCCCAAGGCGAAGAAGGGTAAGGCCGCTGCAGCAGCCGGCGCCAAGAAACCCAAGACCGCGCCTACTCATCCACCCGTTTCTCAGATGGTGACAGCTGCGATCAAGTCTCTCAAAGAGAGAGGTGGATCATCTACCCAGGCTATCAAGAAATATATCAGCTCGACGTACAAGATCGATGCGGAGAAAAAGTCGCACTTTATCAAAAAGTACCTCGTATCCGCCGTTGCTTCCGGCTCGCTCGTTCAGACCAAGGGTAAAGGGGCATCGGGCTCTTTTAAACTCGCCGGAGCAGGAGGTGAAGGCAAGAAAGTAGCGGCTACAAAGAAGGCCCCAGCTAAGCCGTCCGTCGCTATAAAATCCAAGGCACCAAAGGCTAAACCTGCGGCAACGAAAAAGGCCGCTGCTGCACCTAAGGCTAAGAAGACCAAGAAGCCACCAACCGCCGCCAAGACTCCAAAGCCCAAGGTGGCCAAGGCGAAACCCGCCACGACACCTAAGGCGAAGAAGGCACCGGCGAAAAAGGCACCTGCCAAGAAGCCAGCGGCCAAGAAGGCTTCACCGAAGAAGAAGTAGGTCGTTTTCCCCCTAACCGCTGCCTCCTCAAGGAGGAGTGATTTTAAACGGCTCTTTTCAGAGCCACTAAAAATACGCACACATACTTTCTACCGAGCTTGCTAACTGTTGCCCTTCGATCACACATGGATTTTATGGATTACAGTATTAGATGAGACAAAATAATACGCGTGCGCCAAACAATAACATCTAATACCCCCCCCCCTCCTTAATAATTAATTGTCAACCTATTTCATTAGGACGCATAGAGACCGTTTTACTATTAACTAACTTGTTGAGTATGAAATCCGTAATTCCTGAGTGTATAACATCTAAGATGGATGGCGGCAATACAAACAAAAATATGGCGGACATAAAGAATGGGTCGGCAACCTTTCATCTCAATTCCAGGTATAATAAAATATGGCCCTCCTAGGGAAATCCCGACTACCTAGGCGACCTTTTGGCGGACTAAGCCATAAACCAAACGTTTATGACTACCAGGGAAATCCCTACTATCTAGGCGATCTTTTTCCCTTTTCTTCGGGTTAAAAACGTTTACGACTAGAATTTTACTTATATAGTGTATTTACTAGGGAAATCCGTACTAATTTGGCGACCGTCCCCCCTCCCCCCCCCCCCTCCTTTTTCTGCGGATTAAGTCCTAAGCCTAAGCCAAACATACCAGAATTTCTGTACATAGTGCAATTTATATTCCCTTATCAATTCTTATTTGCCTTATTACTTACAAAATAATATTAAAAATCTTCTGACATAAAGTGATTCCGATGAATGGAGTGATGGTATTGTCCGGTAGGTAGCAGTCTGAGGTAAATACACATTGTGGGGTGGGGAGCAGCGGCGAAAAGCGATTGGTCCGCGCAAAGCTGCAAATGGGTATATACGAAGCGGCATTAAAATTCGAAAGCATATATTTCTCGTCAACGACAGAGAACACATAGAGCAGAAGAATGTCCGGACGTGGTAAAGGTGGTAAAGCCAAGGGAAAGGCAAAGACCCGATCATCTAGGGCAGGGCTCCAGTTCCCCGTGGGTCGTATCCACCGTCTTCTCAGGAAAGGTAACTACGCAGAGAGAGTGGGAGCAGGAGCTCCGGTATACCTCGCAGCAGTCATGGAGTACCTGGCTGCAGAAGTTCTCGAGTTGGCCGGCAACGCCGCTCGTGATAATAAGAAAACCAGGATCATTCCGCGTCACCTCCAGCTCGCTATTAGGAACGACGAGGAGTTGAACAAGCTGCTGTCGGGAGTCACCATCGCTCAAGGCGGAGTACTTCCCAACATCCAGGCCGTTCTACTGCCGAAGAAGACAGAGAAGAGCTCTTAAGCCTAAAAGACGGCGAGCTCCTCGCGACCTTCTCTTTTCAACGGCCCTTTTCAGGGCCACAAATTGGATGAAGAACTTTCGACCGCAATACTTATAAACTTGGTATGTTAAGTAAGAGGAATTAAGAATTTATCAAACATCATAGGTTTGACTATCCGGTTGGGTAAAGTTACGGGATCGGAAATTATGTTGTGTACATACTCAATAATAATAATAATAATAATTGTTCCGTAACAGGCAACCATCATAATGAAGAACAATGCATTCGTTCACTTGCACAGTTCTAATGAACGCAGTTAATAGAACCGAGGAAAATAAACACTACAGGACGTCATCATACATAATCAAAGAAATGTATTGAATTTCAGAATCGATAGATAAACGAAATTTTGTTTTATACAAACGGTCGTCATATAATCTTCAGCTGATTGATGGTGATTTGAATATATCATCAGTAAATCATGAATAATGAAAGGAACCAAAACCATCCTTTTTTTTTTTTTTTTTTTTTTTTTTTTTTTTTTTTTTTTTTTTTTTTTTTTATCCCGGCGAAAAAGGAGCTCTACATTTTTATTTCTCCTAATAAAACAAACACAAACGCTCACGCACACACCAAACCTATCAAATTGAATGAGTCGCGTAAACGGACCACCAGAGGGCATACCAACCGCTCGTGTTTGGACCAATCGGAAGGAAAGACCTAGCTATATAAACAAGGAGGTAGAAAATTTTGGCCAAGCAGTCGAATATCGTTCTCTGACCTGCAAAGATGACTGGACGTGGCAAGGGTGGAAAGGGTCTGGGCAAAGGAGGAGCCAAAAGACATAGGAAAGTACTCCGAGACAACATCCAAGGTATCACCAAACCCGCCATCAGGAGGTTGGCCAGGCGAGGAGGTGTGAAGCGTATTTCGGGTCTCATTTATGAGGAGACCAGAGGTGTGTTGAAGGTGTTCTTGGAAAACGTTATCCGTGACGCAGTCACCTACACCGAACACGCCAAGAGGAAGACCGTCACCGCCATGGATGTCGTCTACGCTCTCAAGAGGCAGGGCCGTACTCTGTACGGTTTCGGCGGTTAAGTTCGACGTCGTGTGTACCTGGCGACCTGGGGAAAGTTTCAACGGCCCTTTTCAGGGCCACCAATAATTATTAGACAGACTTTCTTAATTAAGTTAATCACTTCTATCAGTGTGAATTATTCCTTTCAAAATAAAATAATTGTCGGAATTTTGATGGAGAGTCATTGCTCGATCATCGATACGGCTATCATCGATAGTTGTTTTGCAAATCTATAAATATTTACTTGTCTACTACACCCACCGACGAACAATTGCAATACATCCAATCGCTTGATCGATAATGGTAATTATTAGAGTTGATTAAAAGTTGAAAACGAGATATGCTAATATTCTCCATTTAAGTGAATGTAGATCAATTAACGGAATTTGGCTTAATATGAGAAAACCCTTCCGGAAGTAAGAGAAACGAATTAATTGTTGAAAAATAAAGAAATGGCATGTTTCATAATTTACGGACGTCCAAAAAATTAGGTATCTATCTGTTAAAGACTTAGTACAGGGTAAAACAAAAAAAAAAAAAAAAAAAAAAAAAAAAAAAAAAAAAAAAAGTCAACAAAGTCGCCAACGATGATTGGCGGGTGGAACCCCCCACCCTTCCAGTTCCACCTATATAAAGGAGGGGCACGGAAACAAAAAATTTTTTCATTGATACTAGAGCCAGCAGCCGAAGAAGAAGGACACCCTGAAGACTCCTGAAGACTCCAGAAGACTCCTGAAGATTTGTGCGCTGCTCTCCCCAGTCTCTCCTTGCTTAGCTCGCGCCTTAGGCTGACGAGGTCCACATATATCCAGTGGAACCAACCTCAAAGCTAAACGGGCAGCCTTGCGCTGGCAAGTCCCCCACCTACCTTAGTAGTGCCGCCGTTACGGTCCGTCCGGTTCGGTGTGTCTAATAGTTACGTGGGTTTTCCTTCTGACTCGATCCAGCTGAAGATGGCAACCAACGTTCCAGCCGCAGAAGACTGCTCCACTTCTACCCCACTGGATGTGCAGGAGCCCGAACTTAGAACTGTGAAGATGACCGGAGAGGACACCGACGGCTTCACATTGGTTCGTGACGGCAAGAAGACCCGATCACTTGGACCCAGACCTGTGACTTACAAGAAGGCTCCGATCACCACATCTAACAGATATGGACCTCTTGCAACCACCAGTAGTGAGGGTGCAACACCTGTGAACACCAGAAGGCCACCACCCATTATCGTTAGTCCCCCTTGTGGGCAGAAGAAACTCAGAGACGCCCTCATCGCAGAAGGAATAACTGAGTTTTCTATGAACTCATCTGAGAAGGAACTCAGACTCTACCTCTCCAACACGAGGGACCACGAGATTGCTAGGAAGATCCTGACTGATGACCCAGATACCTTCCACCACACCTTTGCGCCAAGAGGAACCAAGAGGTCCAAAAAATTTATACTGTATGGCTATGACGCGGACGTGGACATAGATGAAGTTTCTGCAGACCTCCGTGCTGGACTCCCGGGCTTTAAATCAGCCCGAATAATGATGAGAAGAGACGAAAAGGACGTCCTGAGACCCACCGAAGGCATCCTTATCGTCACCGACCATACAGCCACTCTTGACAAATTAAAGAAGATTGGATACGCCGGGTACGTCAGGTTCCACCCAGCCATCTACAAAGAACATCGCGGGCCGGTACAGTGTTACAGATGCCAACAGTATGGCCACACAGCACAGTACTGCGGCCATACCTCATACTGCGCTTGGTGCTGCGATCACCACCTATTGAAGGAATGCCCGCTCCGTAACAAACAAGATGCCAAATGCAAAAACTGCGATGGGCCACACGCCGCCTACTCTAAGGACTGTCCTGTGAGGAAGCAGCTGATCGAGATGAGGAAGAAGAAGACGTCAGCCGTCATCCCAGCAGCCCCAGTTCCAGCAGGACGGAAACCCAGCCGCATCGCCAGCAAGGGGACATCTTACTCATCGCTGATTGGAGGATCGCCAGCCCAGCAAGAGCAAGGTAAGGGACCGCAACCCCACTCACTACCCGCCCCCCACTCCCCACCCACCCCCCACCCCTCTCCTAACCCCCACCCCCTTCCCACCCCTCACTCCTTACCCTCCCCAACTGTAGCAGACCAGCCCGCTCCGGTGCCACTGGCATTTCAACCGGCTTCGGGACAAGACCTCTCTCTCTCCTGCCTCTTCGATCAACTGAATATGATGATGCAGATGATGACACAGATGATGTCTCAGATGATGACTCTGGTGATGAATACCAGGCGACATGACTGAACATCTGGTCATCAACTATAACATCAGAGGCCTCCCCTCGAAGCTGGCCGAAGTTGAGATCCTCCTACAGCAGCACCGTCCATCCGTGGTGGCCCTGACTGATACCCTGCTGTCCTCCTCCGCCCGAGTACGATTCAGGGGGTATACCATGCACAGAGAGGCCTGTGCACCGGGGACCCTTGAAAGCGTCGCCATCCTAGTCCGAAACGATGTACCTTCTAGGAGGATTCCAAACCCAGTTTGTCCAACTGCCGGTACCCACATACTCACAGTTGACGTGCGGTTCAAGACCCGCTTCACGTTCAGCTGTGTCTATAGGAGACCGAGGGCTGTTCATACAGCCTCGAGGTTGCTGTTCCAACACGCCCAGTCAGTCAGCCGGTATATAGTCTTAGGAGACTTTAATGCCAAACACACTGCCTGGCTGTGTAGAAACAATAACACACTGGGGACTTACATCACCAAGACTAGGCTGGAAGTTTTCCACCCCGGGGTACATACCTTCCGGCATGCGTCCCGACCTGGATGGACCTCAACTCTAGACCTCCTCCTAACCAGGGATCTGCACACCGTAACGAGCTGTATAGCGCTACCATACGGACCGTCAGATCATCGGCCGGTTGTATATACTTTCGGAGGTACCCCCGCAGCCCCGCCTGCGAGTAAGTACCTTCTAAATAAGGCCGACTGGAAGGGTTACAGAGCTAGGATTGAGGAGGATCTACCAAAGATCGACCATCTCGTTACGGAGGCAGAGGTGAACAGGGCGGTGGACGTCATCACTAATACCATCCTGGACGCAGCAAACAAAACTATCCCTAAGTTCAGCCCACAACCCAACGCCCTCAGGAAACCTCCTAAGCACATTCTTGCCCTCATTAGCCAAAGAAATAACCTGAGGAATATTTTCCACCGCTCCCGTGACTATGGGCTAAAACCGGCCATCAATGCGATGACCCGGCAGATAGCCACCCTCATGCGAGACTGGAAAACATCCCTTTGGCATGAGCAAGTACGTAGGACTCACGACGACCATCACCAGTTCTGGCGACTCGTCAAGAGCCACGTTACTAATAGGAGGACTGTGCACTTAACATCAGGAGGCGACCTGTTGACGCCTGGGGAACAAGCTGAGCTTCTAGCGAAAGCTTATGAGGCGAGTGATTCTGCTCGATTGGTAGATGCTCCACCAATCCCAGAGGGGCCACTCCCGTGCCCCAATGAAAAATCATTATTTTCCACTTTCAACCAGCTTGAGTCGGCACTAAGGCGCGCCAAAGGCAAAAAATCCACGGGGCTGGACGACATCCCCTACGTGATGTTGAGGATGCTTCCTAGAAAGGGTAAAGCCTTTCTATTGAACATCTTCAACACTTGCATGAGGATCTCATACTTCCCCGAAGCATGGAAACCAGCAGTCGTAGTGCCTATACTCAAGTCGGGGAAGTCCGGAAACTTACCCGAGCACTATCGGCCAATCAGCTTGCTCCCTCATATGAGTAAAGTTTTCGAGAGGCTCGTCCACCACCACTTGATGAACCACTGTAGGGAGGAGAATGTTATCCCACCGGAGCAGACCGGTTTCCTCAAAGGTGTGTCCTGTGACCATCACTTATCCAAGCTCCAAGCGCACACCATTGAGCAGATGAGCCGTAACAAAGCTACGGCTTTCATCTCTTTAGACTGCACTCAGGCCTTTGACAGTGTGTCTCACGCACTGCTACTCCGACGCCTGGAAGAGTTTAGCTTCCCAGTCTCGCTATGCCGTCTGATCCGAAGCTATCTTAGCGGAAGATCCTTCGTCGTACGAGTCGGGGATAGTTATTCGACTTCTGGCACCACCTCTTGTGGAGTACCCCAAGGCTCTGTGCTCGGGCCACTGATGTTCGTGATATACACAGCACCGGTGGTCTCGTCTAAACAGGACGGAGCGGTGGTAGCGGCCTATGCGGACGATATAGGTATATATGCTTCCAGCGCCAACGCCCGGCATGCCCTTAAAAAGGCAGAAAAGGCGACGGCCCCAATTGTTAATGATTTGAAGCTGAGTGGCATCAGGGTGAATCCGTCCAAGACGGATGCCATCGTGATGTCATATCAGCAAGGTAAGAAACGTCTACCGGCGACCTTCACAATTGAAGACGAAGATCTCCGCGTATCGAACAGTTTACTCTACCTTGGCGTCACTCTAGATAGGCACTTCACCTTCTCGAGTCATGTCAGGCAGAGGCTGAAGTTGGCCCGATATAAGTCCCATAGACTCTACCACCTGCTCTGCTCTCAGCAGCTCTCGCTGCGGCTTAAGTGTCAGATTTACAAATCTGTAATTAGACCCACACTGCTCCATGGTGCGCCGCTACTAAAGCACCTATACAAATCCAACCTAAAAGCCCTACAACAATTCCAGTCCTCTATCCTGAGGCGCATAGTTAGAGGCACGTCGCTCGAAAAAGCACGTAACGTTACTTTGCACGAGGAACTGAAAATTCCTCAGGTTTCCAGTTATATCAGCCGGAGGCACCTCAAATTCTTTGAGAGGCTAAAGGGCTGCGATAACCCCTTATTCAAAGATATAATGCCCCCTCCCAGACCAGGGAGGTGGCAAGGCTGTGCCCCTTTGGTCGACGTGCTCTCATTGGCCTAGGGTAGGGGTCTGGACACTCTAGTCCAATCGCCCACTTCCTTTCCTTCTTCCTCTTCCCCCTTTCTTCTTTCTTCCTATCTCCTAACCTCATAAAGCGGTCTCTCGCCGACTTTGCAATGTATAAAGCCAGCGGCCTTGTGCCGGTTTAGAGAAAACGCCTTCAGCGGTCTCAGATTATGTAACATCTTAAAATACCTTCGGGTAACAGAAGATATGTATTATATGTGCTATATATCACTTGTAAATACGTATTGTACTTACTTTATATATATTTGTAATCCGACTTGTAAATAATATATTTCAATAAAGAGATTCGAAACAAAAAAACAAAATTTTTATTACTGTAAGATGGCTCGTACCAAGCAGACCGCTAGGAAATCGACAGGAGGCAAGGCTCCGAGGAAGCAGCTGGCTACCAAAGCCGCCAGGAAGAGTGCACCAGCCACCGGAGGTGTTAAGAAACCTCACAGGTATAGGCCCGGAACAGTAGCACTCAGAGAAATCAGGAGGTACCAGAAAAGTACCGAGTTGCTTATTAGGAAACTCCCGTTCCAGAGGTTGGTGAGGGAGATCGCTCAGGACTTCAAGACCGACCTGAGATTCCAGAGTTCCGCCGTCATGGCCCTCCAGGAGGCCAGCGAAGCTTATCTCGTAGGTCTCTTCGAGGATACCAATTTGTGCGCAATCCACGCCAAGAGGGTCACCATCATGCCCAAGGATATCCAGCTTGCTCGCCGTATCCGCGGAGAACGAGCTTAAGAGGTCCGTCCGCACCCTGCCGTACTTTCAACGGCCCTTTTCAGGGCCACCAAATTAGACGTAATCCTTTCTATCAGAATGTAACCTCTCGTTGGGTATTCTGCATGGATAGAGGAAACAATTGCTTTAAAGTTACAGCTATACGTTCTTATGACATTTGCATTGCGAAAACATATCAATCCTCGATGTTGTTGATAAATAAATGAAATATAATAGTGAACTATTATATATGAAGTTATTAGAAACGTTCGAAAACTACGGACCGGTGTAATCCATTCGAATCGATTAGGAAAGTAACCAACCCCCTTTTAATGTAACAATTTAAAAAACGCTCGCACATACATACATACATACGTGTGTATATATATATATATATATATATGTATATATATATATATATATATATATATATATATATATATATATATATATATAGACACACACACACTCACATTTCCGCCATTTTTTATTTCTGATCGCTTGCTGGAAATGAAAGTCTGAAAGCCACGCACTCTGGAACGGTTTATGCGCACTTTGGTCAAGGTTACCGATACAACCGCGAGACTGCGCTGCTCGCTTCACCACGATTGGGCCGCTTGGCCGACAACGAATCGAATATAAATAGACCCTTCAATGCCGTTTCAAAACAGTCTGTGATTGGCCGCCGTACAGTGAACATCGCGTCTCTCAGAGCGTCCCTGTCCACGTGGTTTAACGGTTTTTCTTAGCGTGTTTTTTAAACACGCTAAAATGTGAGTACATTCATTCATATTATTTTCTATAATTGTTTATATTATAATTAGTGCAGTATTATCAATCAGTGAGTAGATAGTAGAATTAAATTTTATTTTAACTATTATATTTACTCTTCACGATGACGAATCCGGACCCGGCCATGGACACCACACCTATTGACTCAACACAAACTCCATTACCACCTAGAATTAAATCAAAACTAAAACGAACTAACTTAACACAAATTGACGCGGACGGTTTTCAATTAGTACAGCCGAAAAAATCAATGAACTTTATACCTAGACCGGTAATAACACCGACCACTGTTAAAAATTCTTTTTCACCTTTAAACAACCAACCTACTACATCATCAAATACTAATACAAATACAATTTCACCACAATCACAAAACACTAACACACACAAGCCGGCTCCTATTGTAATAAGACCGGCAATGTCCGCTGTGGCTCTTAGAACCCAATTAATCGATGCGGGCATAGCATCATTTTTCATTCGGTCTAATAAGACCGAAAACAAAATATTCCTACAAACCCAACAGGACTTTAAGACTGTCGTTGGACTGTTAGACAGGGCCAACAATATAAGTTACCACTCATACGCTCCCAGAGGTACTAAACCCCTGAGAAGATACATACTGAAGGGATTTGATATTGATCACCCCATAAATTCTATTACAAATCATCTCCAGACCCACCTACCTGGGTTCAAAAATGCCTGGAGAATGACAAAAACAGACGAACATGGAAACAAACGAAATTTAAGTAACATCGTAGTTACCACGGACTACGATGTAACCCTTGATAAAATCTCTAAACTGGGCCCTATTGATTATATGGGGTACAGTGTAGAGAAAATGAGAAATATAAATGGCCCCAGGCAATGCCATTCTTGCCAGGAGTTTGGCCACACCAAAAATTACTGTGGGCGCATTGTTAAATGCGTCCGTTGTGGTGAAAACCACGACACTAATGACTGTCCCAAAACAGCCCCCCCCAAATGCGCAAACTGTGGAGGCCCACATGTGGCCTCATATCGCAATTGCGTAAAAAGAATAGAACTTATAAAATCTAAAGTTCAAAAAATTGTTGTCCAACAAGACAACAACAATAATCAACAAAGCACTAATAGTGCCACAAAATCTGACCCGCATTCTTTTGCAGGGGTCACATTTTCAGGTAACATCCCTCCCCCCAAAAATCCTAATCAGGATGACAAGCCCTTATGGGCTAGCGAGCTCATAAACATGTTCAAGGACATGAAAGAAATGTTTATGACATTAATGGGCACACTCAACGTCGTGCTTCAAAATTCTTTCAGTCCTCGACATGGATAGACATTCTATCATCAACTACAACATTACAGGGCTCGTTAAGCGAAAGCTCGAGCTAGAAACCCTCCTGGCCTCTTATAGGCCCTCCGTTGTCGCACTTACAGACACAAAACTAAACGGACATACACACGTATACTTTAGAGGCTACTACATATACAGACTTGACTCACAAACTAAGCATGGAGGTGTAGCACTATTAGTGCGCAACGACGTCCCCTCCAGACTAATAAACAACAACACACTCAACGATGACAAACACACAGCTATCACAGTACTTGTCAGACTTAAACACAATTACAAACTGACTTGCATTTACAGAAAACCGAACGCCAAACTTGACACTATCAAAACACTACTTCGAGAAAACGAAACTGACAGACAACATATCATCCTAGGTGACCTAAACGCCAAACACCACACATGGAACTGTACGAAACCCAACGCACTAGGTAACCACTTAACAAAAACAAAATACACAATCATACACCCCAACGCTCACACTTACAGACACCACTCGAACCCTTCATACACTTCCACTCTAGACCTGCTCCTCACACAACAGGCACACAGATTTACAAACTGCATCACAATAGACTTCAGTGACAACGACCACATTCCCGTACTCTACGAACTTGGTAGAAACGCAACAACAACTCCACCTACTGACTACAAATACAACTTCAAACTAGCTGACTGGAAACAGTACAAAAAACTAGTCCACACAAACATACCAAACATCACCCCACTTACAACCATAGAACACGTTGACATAGCCATAAACACACTATTCACCACTATACAAGACGCAGCATCAGCCTCTATACCTACATTTAACCCAACACCCATACACCTACGCAAACCACCACAACACATACTCGCTCTCATAAAACAACGTAACAACATAAAGAACTGTTGGTACAGGACAAAAGATCCTACTTACAGACCCATAATAAACAACATGACCAGACAAATCACATCCCTAATGTCGCAGTGGAAAACCTCCATATGGCATGACCAACTACGCCGGACTCATTACGATCCTCATAACTTCTGGAAATTAGTCAGGAGTCACAACACAAAGACCAAATCGGTCAAAATCCACCGTGGCGATGAGCTTCTCACTCCCGCAGATCAGGCTACTATACTCGCCGACTATTACGTTGAACGTGACTCAGCACGAACAAACACACCATACCAACACCGCCCTCTGAGCGTTAGCTCAGAGAACATCATATTCTCAACATATAAAGAACTGACTGCAATTCTGAGAAATACTAAGGGAAACAAATCTTCTGGAAAGGACAACACCCCTTATGTCCTATACAAACAATTACCTAGGAAACCCCTCATGTTTCTCTTAAATATCTACAACTCATGCTCACGCCTTAAATACTTCCCAACGGAGTGGAAACATGCTATTGTTGTTCCACTCCTAAAACCCAAAAAACGAGGAGCTGTACCGGAAGAATACCGGCCTATCAGCCTCCTCAACCACATCTCAAAAATATATGAGAAATTAGTTATAATACACATCCGCAAACACTGCGAAACACATGACATTATACCCCCTGAGCAAACGGGGTTCTCTCGCGGAGTAAGCTGCTATCACCACGTAGCGAAATTACAACATGATACAGCTCACAACCTAAACAAAAACCTCGCTACAGCAATGATATCCCTCGACTGCACTCAAGCATTCGATTCTGTATCCCACTCTATTCTGATAGAAAAACTCAGGCTTCACCACTTCCCAGACCAATTGGTTGATATAATAGGCTCATACCTCAGTGGCCGGACTTTCTCTGTCCGTGTCAAAACTGAACTCTCTACAAAACGCCCAGTCACTTGTGGGGTCCCCCAGGGCTCGGTCCTTGCGCCGATATTATTTAACATTTATACTGCCCAAATAGTGGGGCAAAAAATAGATAACGTGCAAATCGCCGCCTATGCTGATGACATAGCAATATACACTGCTAGCATGAATGCGGATCACGCCATGCGCAAGGCCCAACAAGCAGCCCAACTGATCACAGAACAGCTACAAGACATAAACATACACATTAACACACACAAAACAGACGCCATCACTTTCTCTTACAGAAAAACACCTAAAACACAACCAACACTAAACGGACAAACAATACAGAACAAAAATCAACTCACATACCTAGGCATGAAACTCGAATCACACCTTTCATTCACAGCTCACACACAACACAGAATACACATAGCACGAGCCACAGCCAACCAACTCAGACATTTACTCTACTCACCGGGGCTGTCACTCAGACTCAAGATCCTACTTTACAAAGCAGTCCTCAGACCCACACTACTACACGGAGCCCCACTCCTTCATTACCTATTTCCGTCAGCCCTGAAGTCACTACAGACATACCAAAACAGCATCCTACAGAAGATCACGAGAGGCACTACATTAGAAAGACGCAACATGGAACACATACACAACGAACTACAGTTAAACACTGTACAGACTCACATCACTAGGTGTCACTTGAAATTTTTTGACAACCTCCCTGCATCTCACAACCCACTCTTCCGAGTAATAACCCCATCCCCCCTTCCTGCTAGGTGGCAGGGTAGGAAGGGACCCCTAAACCCCGTCAACATCACATCCTAATTTCCCCCTTCATATTTCCTAAATCCTCTCCTACCTCCTTTCTTTTCCTTTATCCTCCTGCCACCCCCCCCCCCACCACTTTCCTTTTAACTATAAGTTTTAGAATTAGTTTAGTCTGTAAGTTACTCAACTAGAGAAGGCCCCTCACCTTCAGATAATTTTTTACCTGAAAATGGTTAATCTCAATTCTCATTCAAGTAAGTACACCTTCCATTACTTTTAAGTAGAATAAGGACAATTTATATCTATAAGTACTTTACTAATTACTTGTTTTTTATGTTTTCATGTTTTCGTTTACTGAGGGATCCGAAAAAAAAAAAAAAAAAAAGAAAAAAAAAAAAAAAAAAAAAAAAAAAAAAAAAAAAAAACGTTTCAAAACACTTCGGTTTCAGCTGACATACAGTCAACATGCCACCAAAGGCGAGCGGTAAAGCCATGAAGAAGGCCGGGAAGGCCCAGAAGAATATCTCCAAATCCGACAAGAAGAAGAAGCGGAGGAGGAAGGAGAGCTACGCTATCTACATCTACAAGGTGCTGAAGCAGGTCCACCCGGATACTGGAGTCTCATCAAAGGCTATGAGTATCATGAACAGTTTCGTCAACGATATTTTCGAACGTATCGCTGCCGAAGCCTCACGCCTCTCCCACTACAACAAGAGGTCGACCATCACGAGCAGGGAAATCCAGACCGCGGTGAGGCTCCTACTTCCCGGAGAATTGGCCAAGCACGCTGTCAGCGAAGGTACAAAGGCCGTTACCAAGTACACTAGCTCTAAGTAACGAGTTAATCGTTCATAGGCTGATTTCAACGGCCCTTTTCAGGGCCACCAATAGACATAGCACGCTTTCTATTTTAATGTGAAATGTACTCCGTATTATACGTAAATTTTTGTTATTATTGCCTATCGAAAAAATACTAGTGTCATAGCTTATCATATCCAATCCACATGTTGGAAGCGAGGTGTAAACTGACAACATATATCTTATCCATCTACGTTTCGAATATCTCTATTTACTATCATCTCGCCATACTTGTCTCAGATCATGAACCTACACCATTACATTTACGCACGTATATATGTAATGTAACTCCTACTTATCCGAATAACCCCCTGCGGCCAGTGGATTGTTTATTTTCCAACATACACTTTGAGTTGTCCCTTTAATTAGCATTCGTTAATCTTGTTTACTGCAAAAAATCTGGCGGATATACCTAAGATGGCGGAAATTAGCAGAATGAACTGTATAAACAAAAATATGGCGGTCAACAACAAAAGGGCGGCGACCTTTGATGTCCATTCCAGGTACGAATCATAAACTAATATTAACTATATGCCTTCCCCTGCTCTGGAAATCCCTAATACCAAAGGCGACCTTCCCCTTTCCTCCGAGAAAACGCGATAAGCGGTTTTTTTTTGTTTTTGTTTTTTTTTAACACGCTTTCTGTTCTAATGTGAAATGTACGCCATACCATGGCCATTTAGTAATAAGTAGTTAAAACACACTCAATGCTCGAAAAAAAAAGACTCGGACAATAATACTATATAATCAAATAAGTGAAAAATAAGTTTTAAGTTGAAAATTAAGAAAGGTGCGGCGACCTATGATGTCCATTGCAGGTATGATAAAGTATGACCCTCATGGGGAAATCCCCAATACCTAGGCGACCCTTTTCCCTTTCCTTCGGATTAAGCCATAAACGTCGACAGTGTAATTTATGTTCCTTTATTAGTCCTTCTAACCGTGTATGATTTATTATTATGACCACCAAATAAGTCCTAATAAGAATGAATAAGTCCAGCAATGTACAAATAAATACAATGTGAAGATAAATGCGGTAAATCCTATTTCGGACCATCGGAACAATACTTACAGCATAGAGTGTACCGACACAAATATAGTTTTGATACAATAATAAAAACCCTAATAAACTAGATCAAACAGCTATCGCTACACATTTTAGAAATACACAACATACATTCAAATTCGAGAAACCTAAAATAATACACCAAGAGAAAAATTGGTTTTAACGGAATATAAAAGAAATTATAGCTACAGAGAAGTACAAAAAGTCGCACTGTAAACAAAACAAAATAAAAAAATCGGATGTTCAAGGTCTAAGTTCGTGTTATGCAAATTTAATTAATTCTCAATGAAATAATAATAGAAATAATCTAATATCATTCTACAGTTATATAAAAATGCTGTTGTTAAAAATAGATTTCTTACTCGTTGATCATGGCTATTGCAATATAAACATTTTATGAAATATTGCGAAGTAACTGATTGATGATAAACTGATCTATTCTTTGGAACTTGTAACTTACACCCTATCCAATTACATCTTACACGTGTCATTTTAATTTTTATTTTAGTGTGCTATTTAATGTTTTAACTAAAAGCTCATTTTTCACTGTTAGGTCATGAGTAAGTATGAGACTAACCTAGGCTCGAAACGTCGACTGAAGAGGCTTAAGAAAAGACTGAAACTCATAAACATATACCTAATTTACATAACAGTCAAAATAAGTAGAAACCTAAGTAGAAACCAATATATATATATATATATATATATATATATATATATATATATATATATATGTATGTATGTATGTATGTATGTATGTATGTATATATGTATATGAAATAGGCGACGGGATAACGGCAAGATTATAAAATAGGACAACGACAAAAAAAAAAAATATGATCATGTATACACCGATTCACAAACAAACAGATGAAAGGTCAAATCAGGAAGCATGCTTCGTTTTGTTTTGTTTTTCCTTAATAAATTTAAACGTTATTTATTTTTCCTTTTCCCCTTTATGGGTCTCTTTAGGGTCATACATACATACATACATACATACATACATACAACGTTTTGACGACCCATTACCGATGATCCGCCGCCGGACGGGCGGAGACAGTGCACAGTGCGCCCATGCCTTTTCTACATGTTATTAACGAGTTGCCACTAGCAAAGCTCATAGGAAACCGGTCCTTTATTTAATACGAGACGATCGATCAAAGGCCCCTTATTGCAAAGGAAAGATGATCCAGCGGTTAAATAATATTTTAGAGAACCAGTCGGTAAAGATGACATAGGACAGCATCGGATGAGTGCTAACAACCCCAGAATGAATCCGTTTCCACGAGGAATGAAAGCTGTGAAACAATCCAAAGCCCGTGGATTCTGAAAGGTTAATGGTTCCAAAAGAGTGAGGCTTTGTTGAAAAATCTCGAGCACGAGGCAGAAGTAATTTAAAAATGACTATTTTGAGAAGAGTTGGAGAGAAGACGACCGGTCTCTGAGATTCAGCGGTCGTTTAAGACTAGGTCCGAGTTTTTGGAGAACGCCTGGCCGCACGTATGTGAGGAGGAAAGTAAGGAGAAATGGCACCGAAAATCGTACGTCGTTAAATGGGTCTACGGAAAAGCAGAGGGGAGTTTACAGATACAAATTGAACACAAAACAATCCAAGGGAGAAATAATTCTGGGAATAAGAAGTGTGGTGTCTCCGTTACGGTCCGTCCTGCTTTACAAAAGCGAAACGAAACACGCTGCGAAAAAAGGTACACTAGCGAACCTATTGTGAAAATGACTGAAACTGCAACAGAAGCCGCTGCTCCGACAACCCCGGCGACGCCCAAGGCGAAGAAGGGTAAGGCCGCTGCAGCAGCCGGCGCCAAGAAACCCAAGACCGCGCCTACTCATCCACCCGTTTCTCAGATGGTGACAGCTGCGATCAAGTCTCTCAAAGAGAGAGGTGGATCATCTACCCAGGCTATCAAGAAATATATCAGCTCGACGTACAAGATCGATGCGGAGAAAAAGTCGCACTTTATCAAAAAGTACCTCGTATCCGCCGTTGCTTCCGGCTCGCTCGTTCAGACCAAGGGTAAAGGGGCATCGGGCTCTTTTAAACTCGCCGGAGCAGGAGGTGAAGGCAAGAAAGTAGCGGCTACAAAGAAGGCCCCAGCTAAGCCGTCCGTCGCTATAAAATCCAAGGCACCAAAGGCTAAACCTGCGGCAACGAAAAAGGCCGCTGCTGCACCTAAGGCTAAGAAGACCAAGAAGCCACCAACCGCCGCCAAGACTCCAAAGCCCAAGGTGCCCAAGGCGAAACCCGCCACGACACCTAAGGCGAAGAAGGCACCGGCGAAAAAGGCACCTGCCAAGAAGCCAGCGGCCAAGAAGGCTTCACCGAAGAAGAAGTAGGTCGTTTTCCCCCTAACCGCTGCCTCCTCAAGGAGGAGTGATTTTAAACGGCTCTTTTCAGAGCCACTAAAAATACGCACACATACTTTCTACCGAGCTTGCTAACTGTTGCCCTTCGATCACACATGGATTTTATGGATTACAGTATTAGATGAGACAAAATAATACGCGTGCGCCAAACAATAACATCTAATACCCCCCCCCCTCCTTAATAATTAATTGTCAACCTATTTCATTAGGACGCATAGAGACCGTTTTACTATTAACTAACTTGTTGAGTATGAAATCCGTAATTCCTGAGTGTATAACATCTAAGATGGATGGCGGCAATACAAACAAAAATATGGCGGACATAAAGAATGGGTCGGCAACCTTTCATCTCAATTCCAGGTATAATAAAATATGGCCCTCCTAGGGAAATCCCGACTACCTAGGCGACCTTTTGGCGGACTAAGCCATAAACCAAACGTTTATGACTACCAGGGAAATCCCTACTATCTAGGCGATCTTTTTCCCTTTTCTTCGGGTTAAAAACGTTTACGACTAGAATTTTACTTATATAGTGTATTTACTAGGGAAATCCGTACTAATTTGGCGACCGTCCCCCCTCCCCCCCCCCTCCTTTTTCTGCGGATTAAGTCCTAAGCCTAAGCCAAACATACCAGAATTTCTGTACATAGTGCAATTTATATTCCCTTATCAATTCTTATTTGCCTTATTACTTACAAAATAATATTAAAAATCTTCTGACATAAAGTGATTCCGATGAATGGAGTGATGGTATTGTCCGGTAGGTAGCAGTCTGAGGTAAATACACATTGTGGGGTGGGGAGCAGCGGCGAAAAGCGATTGGTCCGCGCAAAGCTGCAAATGGGTATATACGAAGCGGCATTAAAATTCGAAAGCATATATTTCTCGTCAACGACAGAGAACACATAGAGCAGAAGAATGTCCGGACGTGGTAAAGGTGGTAAAGCCAAGGGAAAGGCAAAGACCCGATCATCTAGGGCAGGGCTCCAGTTCCCCGTGGGTCGTATCCACCGTCTTCTCAGGAAAGGTAACTACGCAGAGAGAGTGGGAGCAGGAGCTCCGGTATACCTCGCAGCAGTCATGGAGTACCTGGCTGCAGAAGTTCTCGAGTTGGCCGGCAACGCCGCTCGTGATAATAAGAAAACCAGGATCATTCCGCGTCACCTCCAGCTCGCTATTAGGAACGACGAGGAGTTGAACAAGCTGCTGTCGGGAGTCACCATCGCTCAAGGCGGAGTACTTCCCAACATCCAGGCCGTTCTACTGCCGAAGAAGACAGAGAAGAGCTCTTAAGCCTAAAAGACGGCGAGCTCCTCGCGACCTTCTCTTTTCAACGGCCCTTTTCAGGGCCACAAATTGGATGAAGAACTTTCGACCGCAATACTTATAAACTTGGTATGTTAAGTAAGAGGAATTAAGAATTTATCAAACATCATAGGTTTGACTATCCGGTTGGGTAAAGTTACGGGATCGGAAATTATGTTGTGTACATACTCAATAATAATAATAATAATAATTGTTCCGTAACAGGCAACCATCATAATGAAGAACAATGCATTCGTTCACTTGCACAGTTCTAATGAACGCAGTTAATAGAACCGAGGAAAATAAACACTACAGGACGTCATCATACATAATCAAAGAAATGTATTGAATTTCAGAATCGATAGATAAACGAAATTTTGTTTTATACAAACGGTCGTCATATAATCTTCAGCTGATTGATGGTGATTTGAATATATCATCAGTAAATCATGAATAATGAAAGGAACCAAAACCATCCTTTTTTTTTTTTTTTTTTTTTTTTTTTTTTTTTTTTTTTTTTTTATCCCGGCGAAAAAGGAGCTCTACATTTTTATTTCTCCTAATAAAACAAACACAAACGCTCACGCACACACCAAACCTATCAAATTGAATGAGTCGCGTAAACGGACCACCAGAGGGCATACCAACCGCTCGTGTTTGGACCAATCGGAAGGAAAGACCTAGCTATATAAACAAGGAGGTAGAAAATTTTGGCCAAGCAGTCGAATATCGTTCTCTGACCTGCAAAGATGACTGGACGTGGCAAGGGTGGAAAGGGTCTGGGCAAAGGAGGAGCCAAAAGACATAGGAAAGTACTCCGAGACAACATCCAAGGTATCACCAAACCCGCCATCAGGAGGTTGGCCAGGCGAGGAGGTGTGAAGCGTATTTCGGGTCTCATTTATGAGGAGACCAGAGGTGTGTTGAAGGTGTTCTTGGAAAACGTTATCCGTGACGCAGTCACCTACACCGAACACGCCAAGAGGAAGACCGTCACCGCCATGGATGTCGTCTACGCTCTCAAGAGGCAGGGCCGTACTCTGTACGGTTTCGGCGGTTAAGTTCGACGTCGTGTGTACCTGGCGACCTGGGGAAAGTTTCAACGGCCCTTTTCAGGGCCACCAATAATTATTAGACAGACTTTCTTAATTAAGTTAATCACTTCTATCAGTGTGAATTATTCCTTTCAAAATAAAATAATTGTCGGAATTTTGATGGAGAGTCATTGCTCGATCATCGATACGGCTATCATCGATAGTTGTTTTGCAAATCTATAAATATTTACTTGTCTACTACACCCACCGACGAACAATTGCAATACATCCAATCGCTTGATCGATAATGGTAATTATTAGAGTTGATTAAAAGTTGAAAACGAGATATGCTAATATTCTCCATTTAAGTGAATGTAGATCAATTAACGGAATTTGGCTTAATATGAGAAAACCCTTCCGGAAGTAAGAGAAACGAATTAATTGTTGAAAAATAAAGAAATGGCATGTTTCATAATTTACGGACGTCCAAAAAATTAGGTATCTATCTGTTAAAGACTTAGTACAGGGTAAAACAAAAAAAAAAAGTCAACAAAGTCGCCAACGATGATTGGCGGGTGGAACCCCCCACCCTTCCAGTTCCACCTATATAAAGGAGGGGCACGGAAACAAAATTTTTATTACTGTAAGATGGCTCGTACCAAGCAGACCGCTAGGAAATCGACAGGAGGCAAGGCTCCGAGGAAGCAGCTGGCTACCAAAGCCGCCAGGAAGAGTGCACCAGCCACCGGAGGTGTTAAGAAACCTCACAGGTATAGGCCCGGAACAGTAGCACTCAGAGAAATCAGGAGGTACCAGAAAAGTACCGAGTTGCTTATTAGGAAACTCCCGTTCCAGAGGTTGGTGAGGGAGATCGCTCAGGACTTCAAGACCGACCTGAGATTCCAGAGTTCCGCCGTCATGGCCCTCCAGGAGGCCAGCGAAGCTTATCTCGTAGGTCTCTTCGAGGATACCAATTTGTGCGCAATCCACGCCAAGAGGGTCACCATCATGCCCAAGGATATCCAGCTTGCTCGCCGTATCCGCGGAGAACGAGCTTAAGAGGTCCGTCCGCACCCTGCCGTACTTTCAACGGCCCTTTTCAGGGCCACCAAATTAGACGTAATCCTTTCTATCAGAATGTAACCTCTCGTTGGGTATTCTGCATGGATAGAGGAAACAATTGCTTTAAAGTTACAGCTATACGTTCTTATGACATTTGCATTGCGAAAACATATCAATCCTCGATGTTGTTGATAAATAAATGAAATATAATAGTGAACTATTATATATGAAGTTATTAGAAACGTTCGAAAACTACGGACCGGTGTAATCCATTCGAATCGATTAGGAAAGTAACCAACCCCCTTTTAATGTAACAATTTAAAAAACGCTCGCACATACATACATACATACGTGTGTATATATATATATATATATATATGTATATATATATATATATATATATATATATATATATATATATATATATATATATATATATATATATATATATATCAGAGAAACAAAATTTTTTCTCTGACTCGATCCAGCTGAAGATGGCAACCAACGTTCCAGCCGCAGAAGACTGCTCCACTTCTACCCCACTGGATGTGCAGGAGCCCGAACTTAGAACTGTGAAGATGACCGGAGAGGACACCGACGGCTTCACATTGGTTCGTGACGGCAAGAAGACCCGATCACTTGGACCCAGACCTGTGACTTACAAGAAGGCTCCGATCACCACATCTAACAGATATGGACCTCTTGCAACCACCAGTAGTGAGGGTGCAACACCTGTGAACACCAGAAGGCCACCACCCATCATCGTTAGTCCCCCTTGTGGGCAGAAGAAACTCAGAGACGCCCTCATCGCAGAAGGAATAACTGAGTTTTCTATGAACTCATCTGAGAAGGAACTCAGACTCTACCTCTCCAACACGAGGGACCACGAGATTGCTAGGAAGATCCTGACTGATGACCCAGATACCTTCCACCACACCTTTGCGCCAAGAGGAACCAAGAGGTCCAAAAAATTTATACTGTATGGCTATGACGCGGACGTGGACATAGATGAAGTTTCTGCAGACCTCCGTGCTGGACTCCCGGGCTTTAAATCAGCCCGAATAATGATGAGAAGAGACGAAAAGGACGTCCTGAGACCCACCGAAGGCATCCTTATCGTCACCGACCATACAGCCACTCTTGACAAATTAAAGAAGATTGGATACGCTGGGTACGTCAGGTTCCACCCAGCCATCTACAAAGAACATCGCGGGCCGGTACAGTGTTACAGATGCCAACAGTATGGCCACACAGCACAGTACTGCGGCCATACCTCATACTGCGCTTGGTGCTGCGATCACCACCTATTGAAGGAATGCCCGCTCCGTAACAAACAAGATGCCAAATGCAAAAACTGCGATGGGCCACACGCCGCCTACTCTAAGGACTGCCCTGTGAGGAAGCAGCTGATCGAGATGAGGAAGAAGAAGACGTCAGCCGTCATCCCAGCAGCCCCAGTTCCAGCAGGACGGAAACCCAGCCGCATCGCCAGCAAGGGGACATCTTACTCATCGCTGATTGGAGGATCGCCAGCCCAGCAAGAGCAAGGTAAGGGACCGCAACCCCACTCACTACCCGCCCCCCACTCCCCACCCACCCCCCACCCCTCTCCTAACCCCCACCCCCTTCCCACCCCTCACTCCTTACCCTCCCCAACTGTAGCAGACCAGCCCGCTCCGGTGCCACTGGCATTTCAACCGGCTTCGGGACAAGACCTCTCTCTCTCCTGCCTCTTCGATCAACTGAATATGATGATGCAGATGATGACACAGATGATGTCTCAGATGATGACTCTGGTGATGAATACCAGGCGACATGACTGAACATCTGGTCATCAACTATAACATCAGAGGCCTCCCCTCGAAGCTGGCCGAAGTTGAGATCCTCCTACAGCAGCACCGTCCATCCGTGGTGGCCCTGACTGATACCCTGCTGTCCTCCTCCGCCCGAGTACGATTCAGGGGGTATACCATGCACAGAGAGGCCTGTGCACCGGGGACCCTTGAAAGCGTCGCCATCCTAGTCCGAAACGATGTACCTTCTAGGAGGATTCCAAACCCAGTTTGTCCAACTGCCGGTACCCACATACTCACAGTTGACGTGCGGTTCAAGACCCGCTTCACGTTCAGCTGTGTCTATAGGAGACCGAGGGCTGTTCATACAGCCTCGAGGTTGCTGTTCCAACACGCCCAGTCAGTCAGCCGGTATATAGTCTTAGGAGACTTTAATGCCAAACACACTGCCTGGCTGTGTAGAAACAATAACACACTGGGGACTTACATCACCAAGACTAGGCTGGAAGTTTTCCACCCCGGGGTACATACCTTCCGGCATGCGTCCCGACCTGGATGGACCTCAACTCTAGACCTCCTCCTAACCAGGGATCTGCACACCGTAACGAGCTGTATAGCGCTACCATACGGACCGTCAGATCATCGGCCGGTTGTATATACTTTCGGAGGTACCCCCGCAGCCCCGCCTGCGAGTAAGTACCTTCTAAATAAGGCCGACTGGAAGGGTTACAGAGCTAGGATTGAGGAGGATCTACCAAAGATCGACCATCTCGTTACGGAGGCAGAGGTGAACAGGGCGGTGGACGTCATCACTAATACCATCCTGGACGCAGCAAACAAAACTATCCCTAAGTTCAGCCCACAACCCAACGCCCTCAGGAAACCTCCTAAGCACATTCTTGCCCTCATTAGCCAAAGAAATAACCTGAGGAATATTTTCCACCGCTCCCGTGACTATGGGCTAAAACCGGCCATCAATGCGATGACCCGGCAGATAGCCACCCTCATGCGAGACTGGAAAACATCCCTTTGGCATGAGCAAGTACGTAGGACTCACGACGACCATCACCAGTTCTGGCGACTCGTCAAGAGCCACGTTACTAATAGGAGGACTGTGCACTTAACATCAGGAGGCGACCTGTTGACGCCTGGGGAACAAGCTGAGCTTCTAGCGAAAGCTTATGAGGCGAGTGATTCTGCTCGATTGGTAGATGCTCCACCAATCCCAGAGGGGCCACTCCCGTGCCCCAATGAAAAATCATTATTTTCCACTTTCAACCAGCTTGAGTCGGCACTAAGGCGCGCCAAAGGCAAAAAATCCACGGGGCTGGACGACATCCCCTACGTGATGTTGAGGATGCTTCCTAGAAAGGGTAAAGCCTTTCTATTGAACATCTTCAACACTTGCATGAGGATCTCATACTTCCCCGAAGCATGGAAACTAGCAGTCGTAGTGCCTATACTCAAGTCGGGGAAGTCCGGAAACTTACCCGAGCACTATCGGCCAATCAGCTTGCTCCCTCATATGAGTAAAGTTTTCGAGAGGCTCGTCCACCACCACTTGATGAACCACTGTAGGGAGGAGAATGTTATCCCACCGGAGCAGACCGGTTTCCTCAAAGGTGTGTCCTGTGACCATCACTTATCCAAGCTCCAAGCGCACACCATTGAGCAGATGAGCCGTAACAAAGCTACGGCTTTCATCTCTTTAGACTGCACTCAGGCCTTTGACAGTGTGTCTCACGCACTGCTACTCCGACGCCTGGAAGAGTTTAGCTTCCCAGTCTCGCTATGCCGTCTGATCCGAAGCTATCTTAGCGGAAGATCCTTCGTCGTACGAGTCGGGGATAGTTATTCGACTTCTGGCACCACCTCTTGTGGAGTACCCCAAGGCTCTGTGCTCGGGCCACTGATGTTCGTGATATACACAGCACCGGTGGTCTCGTCTAAACAGGACGGAGCGGTGGTAGCGGCCTATGCGGACGATATAGGTATATATGCTTCCAGCGCCAACGCCCGGCATGCCCTTAAAAAGGCAGAAAAGGCGACGGCCCCAATTGTTAATGATTTGAAGCTGAGTGGCATCAGGGTGAATCCGTCCAAGACGGATGCCATCGTGATGTCATATCAGCAAGGTAAGAAACGTCTACCGGCGACCTTCACAATTGAAGACGAAGATCTCCGCGTATCGAACAGTTTACTCTACCTTGGCGTCACTCTAGATAGGCACTTCACCTTCTCGAGTCATGTCAGGCAGAGGCTGAAGTTGGCCCGATATAAGTCCCATAGACTCTACCACCTGCTCTGCTCTCAGCAGCTCTCGCTGCGGCTTAAGTGTCAGATTTACAAATCTGTAATTAGACCCACACTGCTCCATGGTGCGCCGCTACTAAAGCACCTATACAAATCCAACCTAAAAGCCCTACAACAATTCCAGTCCTCTATCCTGAGGCGCATAGTTAGAGGCACGTCGCTCGAAAAAGCACGTAACGTAACTTTGCACGAGGAACTGAAAATTCCTCAGGTTTCCAGTTATATCAGCCGGAGGCACCTCAAATTCTTTGAGAGGCTAAAGGGCTGCGATAACCCCTTATTCAAAGATATAATGCCCCCTCCCAGACCAGGGAGGTGGCAAGGCTGTGCCCCTTTGGTCGACGTGCTCTCATTGGCCTAGGGTAGGGGTCTGGACACTCTAGTCCAATCGCCCACTTCCTTTCCTTCTTCCTCTTCCCCCTTTCTTCTTTCTTCCTATCTCCTAACCTCATAAAGCGGTCTCTCGCCGACTTTGCAATGTATAAAGCCAGCGGCCTTGTGCCGGTTTAGAGAAAACGCCTTCAGCGGTCTCAGATTATGTAACATCTTAAAATACCTTCGGGTAACAGAAGATATGTATTATATGTGCTATATATCACTTGTAAATACGTATTGTACTTACTTTATATATATTTGTAATCCGACTTGTAAATAATATATTTCAATAAAGAGATTCGAAACAAAAACAAAATTTTTATTACTGTAAGATGGCTCGTACCAAGCAGACCGCTAGGAAATCGACAGGAGGCAAGGCTCCGAGGAAGCAGCTGGCTACCAAAGCCGCCAGGAAGAGTGCACCAGCCACCGGAGGTGTTAAGAAACCTCACAGGTATAGGCCCGGAACAGTAGCACTCAGAGAAATCAGGAGGTACCAGAAAAGTACCGAGTTGCTTATTAGGAAACTCCCGTTCCAGAGGTTGGTGAGGGAGATCGCTCAGGACTTCAAGACCGACCTGAGATTCCAGAGTTCCGCCGTCATGGCCCTCCAGGAGGCCAGCGAAGCTTATCTCGTAGGTCTCTTCGAGGATACCAATTTGTGCGCAATCCACGCCAAGAGGGTCACCATCATGCCCAAGGATATCCAGCTTGCTCGCCGTATCCGCGGAGAACGAGCTTAAGAGGTCCGTCCGCACCCTGCCGTACTTTCAACGGCCCTTTTCAGGGCCACCAAATTAGACGTAATCCTTTCTATCAGAATGTAACCTCTCGTTGGGTATTCTGCATGGATAGAGGAAACAATTGCTTTAAAGTTACAGCTATACGTTCTTATGACATTTGCATTGCGAAAACATATCAATCCTCGATGTTGTTGATAAATAAATGAAATATAATAGTGAACTATTATATATGAAGTTATTAGAAACGTTCGAAAACTACGGACCGGTGTAATCCATTCGAATCGATTAGGAAAGTAACCAACCCCCTTTTAATGTAACAATTTAAAAAACGCTCGCACATACATACATACATACGTGTGTATATATATATATATATATATATGTATATATATATATATATATATATATATATATATATATATATATATATATATATATATATATATAGACACACACACACTCACATTTCCGCCATTTTTTATTTCTGATCGCTTGCTGGAAATGAAAGTCTGAAAGCCACGCACTCTGGAACGGTTTATGCGCACTTTGGTCAAGGTTACCGATACAACCGCGAGACTGCGCTGCTCGCTTCACCACGATTGGGCCGCTTGGCCGACAACGAATCGAATATAAATAGACCCTTCAATGCCGTTTCAAAACACTTCGGTTTCAGCTGACATACAGTCAACATGCCACCAAAGGCGAGCGGTAAAGCCATGAAGAAGGCCGGGAAGGCCCAGAAGAATATCTCCAAATCCGACAAGAAGAAGAAGCGGAGGAGGAAGGAGAGCTACGCTATCTACATCTACAAGGTGCTGAAGCAGGTCCACCCGGATACTGGAGTCTCATCAAAGGCTATGAGTATCATGAACAGTTTCGTCAACGATATTTTCGAACGTATCGCTGCCGAAGCCTCACGCCTCTCCCACTACAACAAGAGGTCGACCATCACGAGCAGGGAAATCCAGACCGCGGTGAGGCTCCTACTTCCCGGAGAATTGGCCAAGCACGCTGTCAGCGAAGGTACAAAGGCCGTTACCAAGTACACTAGCTCTAAGTAACGAGTTAATCGTTCATAGGCTGATTTCAACGGCCCTTTTCAGGGCCACCAATAGACATAGCACGCTTTCTATTTTAATGTGAAATGTACTCCGTATTATACGTAAATTTTTGTTATTATTGCCTATCGAAAAAATACTAGTGTCATAGCTTATCATATCCAATCCACATGTTGGAAGCGAGGTGTAAACTGACAACATATATCTTATCCATCTACGTTTCGAATATCTCTATTTACTATCATCTCGCCATACTTGTCTCAGATCATGAACCTACACCATTACATTTACGCACGTATATATGTAATGTAACTCCTACTTATCCGAATAACCCCCTGCGGCCAGTGGATTGTTTATTTTCCAACATACACTTTGAGTTGTCCCTTTAATTAGCATTCGTTAATCTTGTTTACTGCAAAAAATCTGGCGGATATACCTAAGATGGCGGAAATTAGCAGAATGAACTGTATAAACAAAAATATGGCGGTCAACAACAAAAGGGCGGCGACCTTTGATGTCCATTCCAGGTACGAATCATAAACTAATATTAACTATATGCCTTCCCCTGCTCTGGAAATCCCTAATACCAAAGGCGACCTTCCCCTTTCCTCCGAGAAAACGCGATAAGCGGTTTTTTTTTGTTTTTGTTTTTTTTTAACACGCTTTCTGTTCTAATGTGAAATGTACGCCATACCATGGCCATTTAGTAATAAGTAGTTAAAACACACTCAATGCTCGAAAAAAAAAGACTCGGACAATAATACTATATAATCAAATAAGTGAAAAATAAGTTTTAAGTTGAAAATTAAGAAAGGTGCGGCGACCTATGATGTCCATTGCAGGTATGATAAAGTATGACCCTCATGGGGAAATCCCCAATACCTAGGCGACCCTTTTCCCTTTCCTTCGGATTAAGCCATAAACGTCGACAGTGTAATTTATGTTCCTTTATTAGTCCTTCTAACCGTGTATGATTTATTATTATGACCACCAAATAAGTCCTAATAAGAATGAATAAGTCCAGCAATGTACAAATAAATACAATGTGAAGATAAATGCGGTAAATCCTATTTCGGACCATCGGAACAATACTTACAGCATAGAGTGTACCGACACAAATATAGTTTTGATACAATAATAAAAACCCTAATAAACTAGATCAAACAGCTATCGCTACACATTTTAGAAATACACAACATACATTCAAATTCGAGAAACCTAAAATAATACACCAAGAGAAAAATTGGTTTTAACGGAATATAAAAGAAATTATAGCTACAGAGAAGTACAAAAAGTCGCACTGTAAACAAAACAAAATAAAAAAATCGGATGTTCAAGGTCTAAGTTCGTGTTATGCAAATTTAATTAATTCTCAATGAAATAATAATAGAAATAATCTAATATCATTCTACAGTTATATAAAAATGCTGTTGTTAAAAATAGATTTCTTACTCGTTGATCATGGCTATTGCAATATAAACATTTTATGAAATATTGCGAAGTAACTGATTGATGATAAACTGATCTATTCTTTGGAACTTGTAACTTACACCCTATCCAATTACATCTTACACGTGTCATTTTAATTTTTATTTTAGTGTGCTATTTAATGTTTTAACTAAAAGCTCATTTTTCACTGTTAGGTCATGAGTAAGTATGAGACTAACCTAGGCTCGAAACGTCGACTGAAGAGGCTTAAGAAAAGACTGAAACTCATAAACATATACCTAATTTACATAACAGTCAAAATAAGTAGAAACCTAAGTAGAAACCAATATATATATATATATATATATATATATATATATATATATATATATATATATGTATGTATGTATGTATGTATGTATGTATGTATATATGTATATGAAATAGGCGACGGGATAACGGCAAGATTATAAAATAGGACAACGACAAAAAAAAAAAATATGATCATGTATACACCGATTCACAAACAAACAGATGAAAGGTCAAATCAGGAAGCATGCTTCGTTTTGTTTTGTTTTTCCTTAATAAATTTAAACGTTATTTATTTTTCCTTTTCCCCTTTATGGGTCTCTTTAGGGTCATACATACATACATACATACATACATACATACATACATACATACAACGTTTTGACGACCCATTACCGATGATCCGCCGCCGGACGGGCGGAGACAGTGCACAGTGCGCCCATGCCTTTTCTACATGTTATTAACGAGTTGCCACTAGCAAAGCTCATAGGAAACCGGTCCTTTATTTAATACGAGACGATCGATCAAAGGCCCCTTATTGCAAAGGAAAGATGATCCAGCGGTTAAATAATATTTTAGAGAACCAGTCGGTAAAGATGACATAGGACAGCATCGGATGAGTGCTAACAACCCCAGAATGAATCCGTTTCCACGAGGAATGAAAGCTGTGAAACAATCCAAAGCCCGTGGATTCTGAAAGGTTAATGGTTCCAAAAGAGTGAGGCTTTGTTGAAAAATCTCGAGCACGAGGCAGAAGTAATTTAAAAATGACTATTTTGAGAAGAGTTGGAGAGAAGACGACCGGTCTCTGAGATTCAGCGGTCGTTTAAGACTAGGTCCGAGTTTTTGGAGAACGCCTGGCCGCACGTATGTGAGGAGGAAAGTAAGGAGAAATGGCACCGAAAATCGTACGTCGTTAAATGGGTCTACGGAAAAGCAGAGGGGAGTTTACAGATACAAATTGAACACAAAACAATCCAAGGGAGAAATAATTCTGGGAATAAGAAGTGTGGTGTCTCCGTTACGGTCCGTCCTGCTTTACAAAAGCGAAACGAAACACGCTGCGAAAAAAGTTTGGGCGAAAAATTTTTCCCGCCGTTCACGTAGTGCCGCCATTTCGGCCCGCTTGTTTTAGTGCCTGTGACTTACCGTGTCCGCCATTTTGGACTATGGCAACCAATAACGTAGGAGCAGTGACAGAGATGGAAGTTGTCGCCGAACCTGTACACACGGTTAAAAGACCGGCCGAGGATTCAGATGGCTTTATACTTGTGGAAGGAGATAAGAAGAGGTCGTTCGGGAGACGACAACCCGTCTACAAACCGGCAGCTCCCACCACCGTAGCCAATGCTTTCACTCCACTAGCCAGCACCAGTACTGAGGACAGTGTGACAGCTCCTCCACCTAGGCGAAGGCCTCCACCCATTATTGTCAGCCCCCCTTGCGGGCAGAAGAAGCTGAGGGCAGCCCTCCTCAGTGAGCAGATCAGTAACTTTACAATGAACTCTACTGAGAAAGAGCTCCGGCTCTACTTAGAAAATGAACGGGATCACGACAAAGCGATCCAGATACTCAGGGAGGACAAGGAAACGTCCTTCCATACGTATGCTCCCCGTGGCACTAAGAGGACAAAGAAATTTGTTCTCTATGGTTACGACACAGATGTGGACCTGACTGAGGTAGAACACGACCTCCGAGCAGGCCTCCAAGGATTTCAATCTATAAAGGTTTTGATGAGGCGAGACAATGAGGACGTACTACGCCCCACGGAAGGCTTGCTCCTGTTTACGGACCATACCGTAAATATTGAAAAGTTAAGAAAACTTAAAACTGCCGGACACGTCAGGTTTCACCCAGTAGTATTCAAAGAGCATCGAGGGCCCACTCAATGTTACCAATGCCAAAAGTTTGGCCACACCGCCAAATACTGTGGCCGAACGGCGTATTGCGCATGGTGCTGTCAGCACCACCTGCTCAGCCAATGCCCATTGAGAGTGGAGAAGGCGCCCGCCAGATGCCAGAATTGTAAGGGGAACCATCCGGCGTTCTCGAAGGAGTGCCCAGTGAGGAAAGAACTGATGGAGCAGAAGAGGAAGAAGACGGCAGCCAAAGGTGTGAGACAAGGAACGAGCTACTCATCTCTCCTAGGAGGAAGTCCAGCACAGCCGAGCCAATCAGGTGAGGGACCTCAACCCCACTCCTCTACCACCTCCCACCCCACCTTTCACCCCCACCCTACCCCTACCCCCCACCCTCATCCCCACCCTACTCCTACCCCCCACCCTCATCCCCACCACAGCATACCCCCTGGAACGCAGTCTGCTCCCAGCGCATTCCAGCACCAGCCAGCACCAGGAACAGACCTCCATCAGCAGCCAGCCTCAAGATCTGAAGCCCTCCTAACAGCACTACTGGAGAAGATGCAAGTCATGATGGAGATGATGATGAAGATGGTCTCCATGGCATTCGACAACACCAGAAGACATGACTGAGCACCATGTCATCAGCTATAACGTCAGAGGTCTGCTTCCCAAGCTGGCTGAGATCGAGATTCTGCTGCAGCAACACCGGCCATCGGTAGTGGCGCTGACAGACATCATGCTGCCCGCCTCGAGACGCCTGTACATACGGGGGTACACTGTGTACCGGGAAGAATGTGCTCCGGGGATACAAGCGAGCGTCGCCATCCTGGTCAGAAATGATGTGCCCTCTAGGAGTATTCCTAACCCAGTGTGTCCGACCAATGGTACTCACATAGTCACAGTTGACGTACGGTTCAAGACCCGTTTCACGTTCAGCTGTGTCTATAGGAGACCAAGAGCCGTACACACAGCTACAAAGTCGTTACTAGCGCATGCTCAGACTGTGAGCCGATACGTAGTCCTAGGAGACTTCAACGCTAAGCACACCGCCTGGTTGTGCGCTGGTAACGACACACTGGGTATTGCCATCACTAAGACTAGGATGTGCGTCTTTCACCCCGGAGTACATACTTTCCGGCATGCAGCCCGACCCGATTGGACCTCAACACTGGACCTTCTCCTTACCAGGGATCCGCACACCGTAACGGCTTGCACTGCGCTTCCGTTCGGACCGTCGGATCACCGGCCCGTGCTTTATACTTTCGGAGGTACCCCCGCAGCCCCGCCTGCGAGCAAGTACCTTTTGCACAAAGCCGACTGGAAAGGATACAGGGCCAGCGTTGGGGAGGACCTTCCCACGATCACTCACATGAGTACAGAGGTCGAGGTGGACAGGGCGGTGGAGGTCATCACCACTACCATACAAGCCGCGGCGGACCAGAGTATCCCGAAGTTCAGCCCACTCCCCAACGCCATCAGGAAACCTCCGAAACACATTCTGGCTCTTATCAAACAGCGTAATAACCTGAGGAATGTTTTTCAGCGCTCTCGTGACTACGGGCTAAAACCGGCCATCAATGCGATGACCCGGCAGATAGCCAGCCTCATGCGAGACTGGAAGACATCCCTCTGGCATGAGCAGCTGCGACGGACTCACGACGACCCTCGTCAGTTCTGGCGACTCGTCAAGACCCATGTAGCTAAGAGGAGAGGCGTTTTCATGTCCTCCGGAGGCAACCTGCTGACGCCCGGGGAACAGGCTGAACTTCTGGCTAAGTCTTACGAGGAGAGGGAGGCTACTCGGCTGTTAGACGCACCACAGATTCCCGAAGGACCGCTGCCGTGCCCCAACGAGAAAGCCATATTCTCCACCTTCGGCCAGCTTGAGTCGGTGCTACGACGTACTAAAGGTAACAAAGCCTCAGGAATGGATGACATTCCCTATGTAATGTTGAAGATGCTTCCTAGGAAGGGTAAAGCCTTTCTACTAAACATATTCAACACTTGCATGAGGATCTCATACTTTCCTGATGTGTGGAAACAAGCTGTCATAGTGCCGCTACTCAAGCCAGGGAAGAGTGGGGCTCTGCCGGAGCACTATCGGCCGATTAGCCTACTCTCTCACATGAGTAAGATCTTCGAGAGACTGGTCCACCATCACATGTCGAAGCACTGCAGAGAACACGAGATCATCCCGCCGGAGCAGACTGGGTTTCAGAGAGGAGTCGCCTGTGAACATCATCTGGCCAAACTGCAAGCGCACGCCATAGAGCATATGCATATGAACAGAGCTACGGCCTTCATCTCACTGGACTGCACCCAAGCCTTTGACTGTGTGTCTCATGAGCTGTTACTCCGACGCTTGGAAGAGTTTAGTTTCCCCGCCTCGCTGTGCCGTTTGATCCGAAGCTATCTTAGCGGAAGGTCATACGTCGTACGAGTCGGCAGTGACTATTCGACTTCTAGCACCACCACCTGTGGAGTACCTCAAGGCTCTGTACTGGGACCGCTGATGTTTGTGATTTTCACAGCACCCGTGGTCGCAATACAGCATCCAGGAGCAGTGGTAGCAGCCTATGCCGATGATATAGGGATTTATGCCTCCAGCGTAAACGCCCCACATGCCCTTAAAAAGGCACAGACTGCGACACAGACTATAGTCAAGGAACTGAAACTGAATGGCATCAGGGTGAATCCGTCTAAGACGGACGCCATCGTGATGTCATTCCAGACGAACCACAAGAAGGCTTTGCCTAAACTTTTTAACATAGACGGTGAAGACAGAAGTCTCTCTACTTCAATCCTCTACCTCGGCGTTCACTTTGATAGGCATTTAACCTTCTCAAAGCACGCCCTAGGGAGATTGAAGTTAGCCCGACTCAAATCGTATAGGCTCTACCATTTGTTAGCATCGCCGCAGCTCTCTCTTCGGTTAAAACTGCAAATATATAAATCTATAATTAGACCGACGATGCTCTATGGTGCTCCGCTTATGAGGCACCTCTTTAAAACCACGATAACCAAGCTCCAAGCCTTACAGAACTCCATCCTTAGGAAAGTAGTACGAGGCACATCGCTCGAGAGGGCACGTAACACCACGATCCGGGAGGAGCTTCGGCTCCCCTCGGTG
This sequence comes from Arma custos, assembly GCA_037127475.1. Taxonomy (NCBI): domain Eukaryota; kingdom Metazoa; phylum Arthropoda; class Insecta; order Hemiptera; family Pentatomidae; genus Arma; species Arma custos. Next base: position 41,231 of record JBBAGI010000140.1, on the reverse strand, counting down.
CCTGAGTACATAGGTCGGCGGCACATCAAATTCTTTGATGGGCTGAAGGCCTGTGCGAACCCCCTCTTTAGGGATATTAAACCACCTCCCATACCCGGGAAATGGCAGGGCAGTGTCCCCTTGGTCGATGTGCTCTCAATGATCTAGGGATGGGGTGAGGACTCCCTTGTCCTTATCCTTATTTCCTTTTCCTTCTTCCTTCTTCCTCTTTCTTCTTCCAACTATTCCTAATCCCGCATAACGGTCCCTCCCCGTTTTGTATTATATAAAGCCAGCGGCCACGTGCCGGTTAGAGTATAAACCGCCATCAGCGGGCTCAGAACTTTGTAATACCTTAAAATACCGCAAGGTAAAAGAAGGATTTTTGTATAGTAGAATTATATTAAGTTGTAATTGTAAATAAATAAATAAATTATCATTGGAGGGATAGAAAAAAAAAAAAAAAAAAAAAAAAAAAAAAAAAAAAAAAAAAAAAAAAAGCGAAAAAAGGTACACTAGCGAACCTATTGTGAAAATGACTGAAACTGCAACAGAAGCCGCTGCTCCGACAACCCCGGCGACGCCCAAGGCGAAGAAGGGTAAGGCCGCTGCAGCAGCCGGCGCCAAGAAACCCAAGACCGCGCCTACTCATCCACCCGTTTCTCAGATGGTGACAGCTGCGATCAAGTCTCTCAAAGAGAGAGGTGGATCATCTACCCAGGCTATCAAGAAATATATCAGCTCGACGTACAAGATCGATGCGGAGAAAAAGTCGCACTTTATCAAAAAGTACCTCGTATCCGCCGTTGCTTCCGGCTCGCTCGTTCAGACCAAGGGTAAAGGGGCATCGGGCTCTTTTAAACTCGCCGGAGCAGGAGGTGAAGGCAAGAAAGTAGCGGCTACAAAGAAGGCCCCAGCTAAGCCGTCCGTCGCTATAAAATCCAAGGCACCAAAGGCTAAACCTGCGGCAACGAAAAAGGCCGCTGCTGCACCTAAGGCTAAGAAGACCAAGAAGCCACCAACCGCCGCCAAGACTCCAAAGCCCAAGGTGGCCAAGGCGAAACCCGCCACGACACCTAAGGCGAAGAAGGCACCGGCGAAAAAGGCACCTGCCAAGAAGCCAGCGGCCAAGAAGGCTTCACCGAAGAAGAAGTAGGTCGTTTTCCCCCTAACCGCTGCCTCCTCAAGGAGGAGTGATTTTAAACGGCTCTTTTCAGAGCCACTAAAAATACGCACACATACTTTCTACCGAGCTTGCTAACTGTTGCCCTTCGATCACACATGGATTTTATGGATTACAGTATTAGATGAGACAAAATAATACGCGTGCGCCAAACAATAACATCTAATACCCCCCCCCCTCCTTAATAATTAATTGTCAACCTATTTCATTAGGACGCATAGAGACCGTTTTACTATTAACTAACTTGTTGAGTATGAAATCCGTAATTCCTGAGTGTATAACATCTAAGATGGATGGCGGCAATACAAACAAAAATATGGCGGACATAAAGAATGGGTCGGCAACCTTTCATCTCAATTCCAGGTATAATAAAATATGGCCCTCCTAGGGAAATCCCGACTACCTAGGCGACCTTTTGGCGGACTAAGCCATAAACCAAACGTTTATGACTACCAGGGAAATCCCTACTATCTAGGCGATCTTTTTCCCTTTTCTTCGGGTTAAAAACGTTTACGACTAGAATTTTACTTATATAGTGTATTTACTAGGGAAATCCGTACTAATTTGGCGACCGTCCCCCCTCCCCCCCCCCCCTCCTTTTTCTGCGGATTAAGTCCTAAGCCTAAGCCAAACATACCAGAATTTCTGTACATAGTGCAATTTATATTCCCTTATCAATTCTTATTTGCCTTATTACTTACAAAATAATATTAAAAATCTTCTGACATAAAGTGATTCCGATGAATGGAGTGATGGTATTGTCCGGTAGGTAGCAGTCTGAGGTAAATACACATTGTGGGGTGGGGAGCAGCGGCGAAAAGCGATTGGTCCGCGCAAAGCTGCAAATGGGTATATACGAAGCGGCATTAAAATTCGAAAGCATATATTTCTCGTCAACGACAGAGAACACATAGAGCAGAAGAATGTCCGGACGTGGTAAAGGTGGTAAAGCCAAGGGAAAGGCAAAGACCCGATCATCTAGGGCAGGGCTCCAGTTCCCCGTGGGTCGTATCCACCGTCTTCTCAGGAAAGGTAACTACGCAGAGAGAGTGGGAGCAGGAGCTCCGGTATACCTCGCAGCAGTCATGGAGTACCTGGCTGCAGAAGTTCTCGAGTTGGCCGGCAACGCCGCTCGTGATAATAAGAAAACCAGGATCATTCCGCGTCACCTCCAGCTCGCTATTAGGAACGACGAGGAGTTGAACAAGCTGCTGTCGGGAGTCACCATCGCTCAAGGCGGAGTACTTCCCAACATCCAGGCCGTTCTACTGCCGAAGAAGACAGAGAAGAGCTCTTAAGCCTAAAAGACGGCGAGCTCCTCGCGACCTTCTCTTTTCAACGGCCCTTTTCAGGGCCACAAATTGGATGAAGAACTTTCGACCGCAATACTTATAAACTTGGTATGTTAAGTAAGAGGAATTAAGAATTTATCAAACATCATAGGTTTGACTATCCGGTTGGGTAAAGTTACGGGATCGGAAATTATGTTGTGTACATACTCAATAATAATAATAATAATAATTGTTCCGTAACAGGCAACCATCATAATGAAGAACAATGCATTCGTTCACTTGCACAGTTCTAATGAACGCAGTTAATAGAACCGAGGAAAATAAACACTACAGGACGTCATCATACATAATCAAAGAAATGTATTGAATTTCAGAATCGATAGATAAACGAAATTTTGTTTTATACAAACGGTCGTCATATAATCTTCAGCTGATTGATGGTGATTTGAATATATCATCAGTAAATCATGAATAATGAAAGGAACCAAAACCATCCTTTTTTTTTTTTTTTTTTTTTTTTTTTTTTTTTTTTTTTTTTTTTTTTTTTATCCCGGCGAAAAAGGAGCTCTACATTTTTATTTCTCCTAATAAAACAAACACAAACGCTCACGCACACACCAAACCTATCAAATTGAATGAGTCGCGTAAACGGACCACCAGAGGGCATACCAACCGCTCGTGTTTGGACCAATCGGAAGGAAAGACCTAGCTATATAAACAAGGAGGTAGAAAATTTTGGCCAAGCAGTCGAATATCGTTCTCTGACCTGCAAAGATGACTGGACGTGGCAAGGGTGGAAAGGGTCTGGGCAAAGGAGGAGCCAAAAGACATAGGAAAGTACTCCGAGACAACATCCAAGGTATCACCAAACCCGCCATCAGGAGGTTGGCCAGGCGAGGAGGTGTGAAGCGTATTTCGGGTCTCATTTATGAGGAGACCAGAGGTGTGTTGAAGGTGTTCTTGGAAAACGTTATCCGTGACGCAGTCACCTACACCGAACACGCCAAGAGGAAGACCGTCACCGCCATGGATGTCGTCTACGCTCTCAAGAGGCAGGGCCGTACTCTGTACGGTTTCGGCGGTTAAGTTCGACGTCGTGTGTACCTGGCGACCTGGGGAAAGTTTCAACGGCCCTTTTCAGGGCCACCAATAATTATTAGACAGACTTTCTTAATTAAGTTAATCACTTCTATCAGTGTGAATTATTCCTTTCAAAATAAAATAATTGTCGGAATTTTGATGGAGAGTCATTGCTCGATCATCGATACGGCTATCATCGATAGTTGTTTTGCAAATCTATAAATATTTACTTGTCTACTACACCCACCGACGAACAATTGCAATACATCCAATCGCTTGATCGATAATGGTAATTATTAGAGTTGATTAAAAGTTGAAAACGAGATATGCTAATATTCTCCATTTAAGTGAATGTAGATCAATTAACGGAATTTGGCTTAATATGAGAAAACCCTTCCGGAAGTAAGAGAAACGAATTAATTGTTGAAAAATAAAGAAATGGCATGTTTCATAATTTACGGACGTCCAAAAAATTAGGTATCTATCTGTTAAAGACTTAGTACAGGGTAAAACAAAAAAAAAAAGTCAACAAAGTCGCCAACGATGATTGGCGGGTGGAACCCCCCACCCTTCCAGTTCCACCTATATAAAGGAGGGGCACGGAAACAAAATTTTTATTACTGTAAGATGGCTCGTACCAAGCAGACCGCTAGGAAATCGACAGGAGGCAAGGCTCCGAGGAAGCAGCTGGCTACCAAAGCCGCCAGGAAGAGTGCACCAGCCACCGGAGGTGTTAAGAAACCTCACAGGTATAGGCCCGGAACAGTAGCACTCAGAGAAATCAGGAGGTACCAGAAAAGTACCGAGTTGCTTATTAGGAAACTCCCGTTCCAGAGGTTGGTGAGGGAGATCGCTCAGGACTTCAAGACCGACCTGAGATTCCAGAGTTCCGCCGTCATGGCCCTCCAGGAGGCCAGCGAAGCTTATCTCGTAGGTCTCTTCGAGGATACCAATTTGTGCGCAATCCACGCCAAGAGGGTCACCATCATGCCCAAGGATATCCAGCTTGCTCGCCGTATCCGCGGAGAACGAGCTTAAGAGGTCCGTCCGCACCCTGCCGTACTTTCAACGGCCCTTTTCAGGGCCACCAAATTAGACGTAATCCTTTCTATCAGAATGTAACCTCTCGTTGGGTATTCTGCATGGATAGAGGAAACAATTGCTTTAAAGTTACAGCTATACGTTCTTATGACATTTGCATTGCGAAAACATATCAATCCTCGATGTTGTTGATAAATAAATGAAATATAATAGTGAACTATTATATATGAAGTTATTAGAAACGTTCGAAAACTACGGACCGGTGTAATCCATTCGAATCGATTAGGAAAGTAACCAACCCCCTTTTAATGTAACAATTTAAAAAACGCTCGCACATACATACATACATACGTGTGTATATATATATATATATATATATGTATATATATATATATATATATATATATATATATATATATATATATATATATATATATATATATAGACACACACACACTCACATTTCCGCCATTTTTTATTTCTGATCGCTTGCTGGAAATGAAAGTCTGAAAGCCACGCACTCTGGAACGGTTTATGCGCACTTTGGTCAAGGTTACCGATACAACCGCGAGACTGCGCTGCTCGCTTCACCACGATTGGGCCGCTTGGCCGACAACGAATCGAATATAAATAGACCCTTCAATGCCGTTTCAAAACACTTCGGTTTCAGCTGACATACAGTCAACATGCCACCAAAGGCGAGCGGTAAAGCCATGAAGAAGGCCGGGAAGGCCCAGAAGAATATCTCCAAATCCGACAAGAAGAAGAAGCGGAGGAGGAAGGAGAGCTACGCTATCTACATCTACAAGGTGCTGAAGCAGGTCCACCCGGATACTGGAGTCTCATCAAAGGCTATGAGTATCATGAACAGTTTCGTCAACGATATTTTCGAACGTATCGCTGCCGAAGCCTCACGCCTCTCCCACTACAACAAGAGGTCGACCATCACGAGCAGGGAAATCCAGACCGCGGTGAGGCTCCTACTTCCCGGAGAATTGGCCAAGCACGCTGTCAGCGAAGGTACAAAGGCCGTTACCAAGTACACTAGCTCTAAGTAACGAGTTAATCGTTCATAGGCTGATTTCAACGGCCCTTTTCAGGGCCACCAATAGACATAGCACGCTTTCTATTTTAATGTGAAATGTACTCCGTATTATACGTAAATTTTTGTTATTATTGCCTATCGAAAAAATACTAGTGTCATAGCTTATCATATCCAATCCACATGTTGGAAGCGAGGTGTAAACTGACAACATATATCTTATCCATCTACGTTTCGAATATCTCTATTTACTATCATCTCGCCATACTTGTCTCAGATCATGAACCTACACCATTACATTTACGCACGTATATATGTAATGTAACTCCTACTTATCCGAATAACCCCCTGCGGCCAGTGGATTGTTTATTTTCCAACATACACTTTGAGTTGTCCCTTTAATTAGCATTCGTTAATCTTGTTTACTGCAAAAAATCTGGCGGATATACCTAAGATGGCGGAAATTAGCAGAATGAACTGTATAAACAAAAATATGGCGGTCAACAACAAAAGGGCGGCGACCTTTGATGTCCATTCCAGGTACGAATCATAAACTAATATTAACTATATGCCTTCCCCTGCTCTGGAAATCCCTAATACCAAAGGCGACCTTCCCCTTTCCTCCGAGAAAACGCGATAAGCGGTTTTTTTTTGTTTTTGTTTTTTTTTAACACGCTTTCTGTTCTAATGTGAAATGTACGCCATACCATGGCCATTTAGTAATAAGTAGTTAAAACACACTCAATGCTCGAAAAAAAAAGACTCGGACAATAATACTATATAATCAAATAAGTGAAAAATAAGTTTTAAGTTGAAAATTAAGAAAGGTGCGGCGACCTATGATGTCCATTGCAGGTATGATAAAGTATGACCCTCATGGGGAAATCCCCAATACCTAGGCGACCCTTTTCCCTTTCCTTCGGATTAAGCCATAAACGTCGACAGTGTAATTTATGTTCCTTTATTAGTCCTTCTAACCGTGTATGATTTATTATTATGACCACCAAATAAGTCCTAATAAGAATGAATAAGTCCAGCAATGTACAAATAAATACAATGTGAAGATAAATGCGGTAAATCCTATTTCGGACCATCGGAACAATACTTACAGCATAGAGTGTACCGACACAAATATAGTTTTGATACAATAATAAAAACCCTAATAAACTAGATCAAACAGCTATCGCTACACATTTTAGAAATACACAACATACATTCAAATTCGAGAAACCTAAAATAATACACCAAGAGAAAAATTGGTTTTAACGGAATATAAAAGAAATTATAGCTACAGAGAAGTACAAAAAGTCGCACTGTAAACAAAACAAAATAAAAAAATCGGATGTTCAAGGTCTAAGTTCGTGTTATGCAAATTTAATTAATTCTCAATGAAATAATAATAGAAATAATCTAATATCATTCTACAGTTATATAAAAATGCTGTTGTTAAAAATAGATTTCTTACTCGTTGATCATGGCTATTGCAATATAAACATTTTATGAAATATTGCGAAGTAACTGATTGATGATAAACTGATCTATTCTTTGGAACTTGTAACTTACACCCTATCCAATTACATCTTACACGTGTCATTTTAATTTTTATTTTAGTGTGCTATTTAATGTTTTAACTAAAAGCTCATTTTTCACTGTTAGGTCATGAGTAAGTATGAGACTAACCTAGGCTCGAAACGTCGACTGAAGAGGCTTAAGAAAAGACTGAAACTCATAAACATATACCTAATTTACATAACAGTCAAAATAAGTAGAAACCTAAGTAGAAACCAATATATATATATATATATATATATATATATATATATATATATATATATGTATGTATGTATGTATGTATGTATGTATGTATATATGTATATGAAATAGGCGACGGGATAACGGCAAGATTATAAAATAGGACAACGACAAAAAAAAAAAATATGATCATGTATACACCGATTCACAAACAAACAGATGAAAGGTCAAATCAGGAAGCATGCTTCGTTTTGTTTTGTTTTTCCTTAATAAATTTAAACGTTATTTATTTTTCCTTTTCCCCTTTATGGGTCTCTTTAGGGTCATACATACATACATACATACATACATACATACATACATACATACAACGTTTTGACGACCCATTACCGATGATCCGCCGCCGGACGGGCGGAGACAGTGCACAGTGCGCCCATGCCTTTTCTACATGTTATTAACGAGTTGCCACTAGCAAAGCTCATAGGAAACCGGTCCTTTATTTAATACGAGACGATCGATCAAAGGCCCCTTATTGCAAAGGAAAGATGATCCAGCGGTTAAATAATATTTTAGAGAACCAGTCGGTAAAGATGACATAGGACAGCATCGGATGAGTGCTAACAACCCCAGAATGAATCCGTTTCCACGAGGAATGAAAGCTGTGAAACAATCCAAAGCCCGTGGATTCTGAAAGGTTAATGGTTCCAAAAGAGTGAGGCTTTGTTGAAAAATCTCGAGCACGAGGCAGAAGTAATTTAAAAATGACTATTTTGAGAAGAGTTGGAGAGAAGACGACCGGTCTCTGAGATTCAGCGGTCGTTTAAGACTAGGTCCGAGTTTTTGGAGAACGCCTGGCCGCACGTATGTGAGGAGGAAAGTAAGGAGAAATGGCACCGAAAATCGTACGTCGTTAAATGGGTCTACGGAAAAGCAGAGGGGAGTTTACAGATACAAATTGAACACAAAACAATCCAAGGGAGAAATAATTCTGGGAATAAGAAGTGTGGTGTCTCCGTTACGGTCCGTCCTGCTTTACAAAAGCGAAACGAAACACGCTGCGAAAAAAGGTACACTAGCGAACCTATTGTGAAAATGACTGAAACTGCAACAGAAGCCGCTGCTCCGACAACCCCGGCGACGCCCAAGGCGAAGAAGGGTAAGGCCGCTGCAGCAGCCGGCGCCAAGAAACCCAAGACCGCGCCTACTCATCCACCCGTTTCTCAGATGGTGACAGCTGCGATCAAGTCTCTCAAAGAGAGAGGTGGATCATCTACCCAGGCTATCAAGAAATATATCAGCTCGACGTACAAGATCGATGCGGAGAAAAAGTCGCACTTTATCAAAAAGTACCTCGTATCCGCCGTTGCTTCCGGCTCGCTCGTTCAGACCAAGGGTAAAGGGGCATCGGGCTCTTTTAAACTCGCCGGAGCAGGAGGTGAAGGCAAGAAAGTAGCGGCTACAAAGAAGGCCCCAGCTAAGCCGTCCGTCGCTATAAAATCCAAGGCACCAAAGGCTAAACCTGCGGCAACGAAAAAGGCCGCTGCTGCACCTAAGGCTAAGAAGACCAAGAAGCCACCAACCGCCGCCAAGACTCCAAAGCCCAAGGTGGCCAAGGCGAAACCCGCCACGACACCTAAGGCGAAGAAGGCACCGGCGAAAAAGGCACCTGCCAAGAAGCCAGCGGCCAAGAAGGCTTCACCGAAGAAGAAGTAGGTCGTTTTCCCCCTAACCGCTGCCTCCTCAAGGAGGAGTGATTTTAAACGGCTCTTTTCAGAGCCACTAAAAATACGCACACATACTTTCTACCGAGCTTGCTAACTGTTGCCCTTCGATCACACATGGATTTTATGGATTACAGTATTAGATGAGACAAAATAATACGCGTGCGCCAAACAATAACATCTAATACCCCCCCCCCTCCTTAATAATTAATTGTCAACCTATTTCATTAGGACGCATAGAGACCGTTTTACTATTAACTAACTTGTTGAGTATGAAATCCGTAATTCCTGAGTGTATAACATCTAAGATGGATGGCGGCAATACAAACAAAAATATGGCGGACATAAAGAATGGGTCGGCAACCTTTCATCTCAATTCCAGGTATAATAAAATATGGCCCTCCTAGGGAAATCCCGACTACCTAGGCGACCTTTTGGCGGACTAAGCCATAAACCAAACGTTTATGACTACCAGGGAAATCCCTACTATCTAGGCGATCTTTTTCCCTTTTCTTCGGGTTAAAAACGTTTACGACTAGAATTTTACTTATATAGTGTATTTACTAGGGAAATCCGTACTAATTTGGCGACCGTCCCCCCTCCCCCCCCCCCCTCCTTTTTCTGCGGATTAAGTCCTAAGCCTAAGCCAAACATACCAGAATTTCTGTACATAGTGCAATTTATATTCCCTTATCAATTCTTATTTGCCTTATTACTTACAAAATAATATTAAAAATCTTCTGACATAAAGTGATTCCGATGAATGGAGTGATGGTATTGTCCGGTAGGTAGCAGTCTGAGGTAAATACACATTGTGGGGTGGGGAGCAGCGGCGAAAAGCGATTGGTCCGCGCAAAGCTGCAAATGGGTATATACGAAGCGGCATTAAAATTCGAAAGCATATATTTCTCGTCAACGACAGAGAACACATAGAGCAGAAGAATGTCCGGACGTGGTAAAGGTGGTAAAGCCAAGGGAAAGGCAAAGACCCGATCATCTAGGGCAGGGCTCCAGTTCCCCGTGGGTCGTATCCACCGTCTTCTCAGGAAAGGTAACTACGCAGAGAGAGTGGGAGCAGGAGCTCCGGTATACCTCGCAGCAGTCATGGAGTACCTGGCTGCAGAAGTTCTCGAGTTGGCCGGCAACGCCGCTCGTGATAATAAGAAAACCAGGATCATTCCGCGTCACCTCCAGCTCGCTATTAGGAACGACGAGGAGTTGAACAAGCTGCTGTCGGGAGTCACCATCGCTCAAGGCGGAGTACTTCCCAACATCCAGGCCTCCAGGCCGTTCTACTGCCGAAGAAGACAGAGAAGAGCTCTTAAGCCTAAAAGACGGCGAGCTCCTCGCGACCTTCTCTTTTCAACGGCCCTTTTCAGGGCCACAAATTGGATGAAGAACTTTCGACCGCAATACTTATAAACTTGGTATGTTAAGTAAGAGGAATTAAGAATTTATCAAACATCATAGGTTTGACTATCCGGTTGGGTAAAGTTAACGGGATCGGAAATTATGTTGTGTACATACTCAATAATAATAATAATAATAATTGTTCCGTAACAGGCAACCATCATAATGAAGAACAATGCATTCGTTCACTTGCACAGTTCTAATGAACGCAGTTAATAGAACCGAGGAAAATAAACACTACAGGACGTCATCATACATAATCAAAGAAATGTATTGAATTTCAGAATCGATAGATAAACGAAATTTTGTTTTATACAAACGGTCGTCATATAATCTTCAGCTGATTGATGGTGATTTGAATATATCATCAGTAAATCATGAATAATGAAAGGAACCAAAACCATCCTTTTTTTTTTTTTTTTTTTTTTTTTTTTTTTTTTTTTTTTTTTTTTTTTTTATCCCGGCGAAAAAGGAGCTCTACATTTTTATTTCTCCTAATAAAACAAACACAAACGCTCACGCACACACCAAACCTATCAAATTGAATGAGGTCGCGTAAACGGACCACCAGAGGGCATACCAACCGCTCGTGTTTGGACCAATCGGAAGGAAAGACCTAGCTATATAAACAAGGAGGTAGAAAATTTTGGCCAAGCAGTCGAATATCGTTCTCTGACCTGCAAAGATGACTGGACGTGGCAAAGGTGGAAAGGGGTCTGGGCAAAGGAGGAGCCAAAAGACATAGGAAAGTACTCCGAGACAACATCCAAGGTATCACCAAACCCGCCATCAGGAGGTTGGCCAGCGAGGAGGTGTGAAGCGTATTTCGGGTCTCATTTATGAGGAGACCAGAGGTGTGTTGAAGGTGTTCTTGGAAAACGTTATCCGTGACGCAGTCACCTACACCGAACACGCCAAGAGGAAGACCGTCACCGCCATGGATGTCGTCTACGCTCTCAAGAGGCAGGGCCGTACTCTGTACGGTTTCGGCGGTTAAGTTCGACGTCGTGTGTACCTGGCGACCTGGGGAAAGTTTCAACGGCCCTTTTCAGGGCCACCAATAATTATTAGACAGACTTTCTTAATTAAGTTATCACTTCTATCAGTGTGAATTATTCCTTTCAAAATAAAATAATTGTCGGAATTTTGATGGAGAGTCATTGCTCGATCATCGATACGGCTATCATCGATAGTTGTTTTGCAAATCTATAAATATTTACTTGTCTACTACACCCACCGACGAACAATTGCAATACATCCAATCGCTTGATCGATAATGGGTAATTATTAGAGGTTGATTAAAAGTTGAAAACGAGATATGCTAATATTCTCCATTTAAGTGAATGTAGATCAATTAACGGAATTTGGCTTAATATGAGAAAACCCTTCCGGAAGTAAGAGAAAACGAATTTAATTGTTGAAAAATAAAGAAATGGCATGTTTCATAATTTACGGACGTCCAAAAAAATTAGGTATCTATCTGTTAAAGACTTAGTACAGGGTAAAACAAAAAAAAAAAGTCAACAAAGTCGCCAACGATGATTGGCGGGTGGAACCCCCCACCCTTCCAGTTCCACCTATATAAAGGAGGGGCCACGGAAACAAAATTTTTATTACTGTAAGATGGCTCGTACCAAGCAGACCGCTAGGAAATCGACAGGAGGCAAGGCTCCGAGGAAGCAGCTGGCTACCAAAGCCGCCAGGAAGAGTGCACCAGCCACCGAGGTGTTAAGAAACCTCACAGGTATAGGCCCGGAACAGTAGCACTCAGAGAAATCAGGAGGTACCAGAAAAGTACCGAGTTGCGTATTAGGAAACTCCCGTTCCAGAGGTTGGTGAGGGAGATCGCTCAGGACTTCAAGACCGACCTGAGATTCCAGAGTTCCGCCGTCATGGCCCTCCAGGAGGCCAGCGAAGCTTATCTCGTAGGTCTCTTCGAGGATACCAATTTGTGGCGCAATCCACGCCAAGAGGGTCACCATCATGCCCAAGGATATCCAGCTTGCTCGCCGTATCCGCGGAGAACGAGCTTAAGAGGTCCGTCCGCACCCTGCCGTACTTTCAACGGCCCTTTTCAGGGCCACCAAATTAGACGTAATCCTTTCTATCAGAATGTAACCTCTCGTTGGGTATTCTGCATGGATAGAGGAAACAATTGCTTTAAAGTTACAGCTATACGTTCTTATGACATTTGCATTGCGAAAACATATCAATCCTCGTTGTTGTTGATAAATAAATGAAATATAATAGTGAACTATTATATATGAAGTTATTAGAAACGTTCGAAAACTACGGACCTGTGTAATCCATTCGAATCGATTAGGAAAGTAACCAACCCCCTTTTAATGTAACAATTTAAAAAAACGCTCGCACATACATACATACATACTGTGTATATATATATATATATATATATGTATATATATATATATATATATATATATATATATATATATATATATATATATATATTATATATATATAGACACACACACACTCACATTTCCGCCATTTTTTTATTTCTGATCGCTTGCTGGAAATGAAAGTCTGAAAGCCACGCACTCTGGAACGGTTTATGCGCACTTTGGTCAAGGTTACCGATACAACCGCGAGACTGCGCTGCTCGCTTCACCACGATTGGGCCGCTTGGCCGACAACGAATCGAATATAAATAGACCCTTCAATGCCGTTTCAAAACACTTCGGTTTCAGCTGACATACAGTCAACATGCCACCAAAGGCGAGCGGTAAAGCCATGAAGAAGGCCGGGAAGGCCCAGAAGAATATCTCCAAATCCGACAAGAAGAAGAAGCGGAGGAGGAAGGGAGAGCTACGCTATCTACATCTACAAGGTGCTGAAGCAGGTCCACCCGGATACTGGAGTCTCATCAAAGGCTATGAGTATCATGAAACAGTTTCGTCAACGATATTTTCGAACGTATCGCTGCCGAAGCCTCACGCCTCTCCCACTACAACAAGAGGTCGACCATCACGAGCAGGGAAATCCAGACCGCGGTGAGGCTCCTACTTCCCGAGAATTGGCCAAGCACGCTGTCAGCGAAGGTACAAAGGCCGTTACCAAGTACACTAGCTCTAAGTAACGAGTTAATCGTTCATAGGCTGATTTCAACGGCCCTTTCAGGGCCACCAATAGACATAGCACGCTTTCTATTTTAATGTGAAATGTACTCCGTATTATACGTAAATTTTTGTTATTATTGCCTATCGAAAAAATACTAGTGTCATAGCTTATCATATCCAATCCACATGTTGGAAGGCGAGGTGTAAACTGACAACATATATCTTATCCATCTACGTTTCGAATATCTCTATTTACTATCATCTCGCCATACTTGTCTCAGATCATGAACCTACACCATTACATTTACCGCACGTATATATGTAATGTAACTCCTACTTATCCGAATAACCCCCTGCGGCCAGTGGATTGTTTATTTTCCAACATACACTTTGAGTTGTCCCTTTAATTAGCATTCGTTAATCTTGTTTACTGCAAAAAATCTGGCGGATATACCTAAGATGGCGGAAATTAGCAGAATGAACTGTATAAACAAAAATATGGCGGTCAACAACAAAAGGGCGGCGACCTTTGATGTCCATTCCAGGTACGAATCATAAACTAATATTAACTATATGCCTTCCCCTGCTCTGGAAATCCCTAATACCAAAGGCGACCTTCCCCATTTCCTCCGAGAAAACGCGATAAGCGGTTTTTTTTTGTTTTTGTTTTTTTTAACACGCTTTCTGTTCTAATGTGAAATGTACGCCATACCATGGCCATTTAGTAATAAGTAGTTAAAACACACTCAATGCTCGAAAAAAAAGACTCGGACAATAATACTATATAATCAAATAAGTGAAAAATAAGTTTTAAGTTGAAAATTAAGAAAGGTGCGGCGACCTATGATGTCCATTGCAGGTATGATAAAGTATGACCCTCATGGGGAAATCCCCAATACCTAGGCGACCCTTTTCCCTTTCCTTCGGATTAAGCCATAAACGTCGACAGTGTAATTTATGTTCCTTTATTAGTCCTTCTAACCGTGTATGATTTATTATTATGACCACCAAATAAGTCCTAATAAGAATGAATAAGTCCAGCAATGTACAAATAAATACAATGTGAAGATAAATGCGGTAAATCCTATTTCGGACCATCGGAACAATACTTACAGCATAGAGTGTACCGACACAAATATAGTTTTGATACAATAATAAAAACCCTAATAAACTAGATCAAAACAGCTATCGCTACACATTTTAGAAATACACAACATACATTCAAATTCGAGAAACCTAAAATAATACACCAAGAGAAAAATTGGTTTTAACGGAATATAAAAGAAATTATAGCTACAGAGAAGTACAAAAAGTCGCACTGTAAACAAAACAAAATAAAAAAAATCGGATGTTCAAGGTCTAAGTTCGTGTTATGCAAATTTAATTAATTCTCAATGAAATAATAATAGAAATTAATCTAATATCATTCTACAGTTATATAAAAATGCTGTTGTTAAAAATAGATTTCTTACTCGTTGATCATGGCTATTGCAATATAAACATTTTATGAAATATTGCGAAGTAACTGATTGATGATAAACTGATCTATTCTTTGGAACTTGTAACTTACACCCTATCCAATTACATCTTACACGTGTCATTTTAATTTTTATTTTAGTGTTGCTATTTAATGTTTTAACTAAAAGCTCATTTTTCACTGTTAGGTCATGAGTAAGTATGAGACTAACCTAGGCTCGAAACGTCGACTGAAGAGGCTTAAGAAAAGACTGAAACTCATAAACATATACCTAATTTACATAACAGTCAAAATAAGTAGAAACCTAAGTAGAAACCATATATATATATATATATATATATATATATATATATATATATATATATATGTATGTATGTATGTATGTATGTATGTATGTATATATGTATATGAAATAGGGCGACGGGATAACGGCAAGATTATAAAATAGGACAACGACAAAAAAAAAAAATATGATCATGTATACACCGATTCACAAACAAACAGATGAAAAGGTCAAATCAGGAAGCATGCTTCGTTTTGTTTTGTTTTTCCTTAATAAATTTATAACGTTATTTATTTTTCCTTTTCCCCTTTATGGGTCTCTTTAGGGTCATACATACATACATACATACATACATACATACATACATACATACAACGTTACGGGCGGAGACAGTGCACAGTGCGCCCATGCCTTTTCTACATGTTATTAACGAGTTGCCACTAGCAAAGCTCATAGGAAACCGGTCCTTTATTTAATACGAGACGATCGATCAAAGGCCCCTTATTGCAAAGGAAAGATGATCCAGCGGTTAAATAATATTTTAGAGAACCAGTCGGTAAAGATGACATAGGACAGCATCGGATGAGTGCTAACAACCCCAGAATGAATCCGTTTCCACGAGGAATGAAAGCTGTGAAACAATCCAAAGCCCGTGGATTCTGAAAGGTTAATGGTTCCAAAAGAGTGAGGCTTTGTTGAAAAATCTCGAGCACGAGGCAGAAGTAATTTAAAAATGACTATTTTGAGAAGAGTTGGAGAGAAGACGACCGGTCTCTGAGATTCAGCGGTCGTTTAAGACTAGGTCCGAGTTTTTGGAGAACGCCTGGCCGCACGTATGTGAGGAGGAAAGTAAGGAGAAATGGCACCGAAAATCGTACGTCGTTAAATGGGTCTACGGAAAAGCAGAGGGGAGTTTACAGATACAAATTGAACACAAAACAATCCAAGGGAGAAATAATTCTGGGAATAAGAAGTGTGGTGTCTCCGTTACGGTCCGTCCTGCTTTACAAAAGCGAAACGAAACACGCTGCGAAAAAAGGTACACTAGCGAACCTATTGTGAAAATGACTGAAACTGCAACAGAAGCCGCTGCTCCGACAACCCCGGCGACGCCCAAGGCGAAGAAGGGTAAGGCCGCTGCAGCAGCCGGCGCCAAGAAACCCAAGACCGCGCCTACTCATCCACCCGTTTCTCAGATGGTGACAGCTGCGATCAAGTCTCTCAAAGAGAGAGGTGGATCATCTACCCAGGCTATCAAGAAATATATCAGCTCGACGTACAAGATCGATGCGGAGAAAAAGTCGCACTTTATCAAAAAGTACCTCGTATCCGCCGTTGCTTCCGGCTCGCTCGTTCAGACCAAGGGTAAAGGGGCATCGGGCTCTTTTAAACTCGCCGGAGCAGGAGGTGAAGGCAAGAAAGTAGCGGCTACAAAGAAGGCCCCAGCTAAGCCGTCCGTCGCTATAAAATCCAAGGCACCAAAGGCTAAACCTGCGGCAACGAAAAAGGCCGCTGCTGCACCTAAGGCTAAGAAGACCAAGAAGCCACCAACCGCCGCCAAGACTCCAAAGCCCAAGGTGGCCAAGGCGAAACCCGCCACGACACCTAAGGCGAAGAAGGCACCGGCGAAAAAGGCACCTGCCAAGAAGCCAGCGGCCAAGAAGGCTTCACCGAAGAAGAAGTAGGTCGTTTTCCCCCTAACCGCTGCCTCCTCAAGGAGGAGTGATTTTAAACGGCTCTTTTCAGAGCCACTAAAAATACGCACACATACTTTCTACCGAGCTTGCTAACTGTTGCCCTTCGATCACACATGGATTTTATGGATTACAGTATTAGATGAGACAAAATAATACGCGTGCGCCAAACAATAACATCTAATACCCCCCCCCCTCCTTAATAATTAATTGTCAACCTATTTCATTAGGACGCATAGAGACCGTTTTACTATTAACTAACTTGTTGAGTATGAAATCCGTAATTCCTGAGTGTATAACATCTAAGATGGATGGCGGCAATACAAACAAAAATATGGCGGACATAAAGAATGGGTCGGCAACCTTTCATCTCAATTCCAGGTATAATAAAATATGGCCCTCCTAGGGAAATCCCGACTACCTAGGCGACCTTTTGGCGGACTAAGCCATAAACCAAACGTTTATGACTACCAGGGAAATCCCTACTATCTAGGCGATCTTTTTCCCTTTTCTTCGGGTTAAAAACGTTTACGACTAGAATTTTACTTATATAGTGTATTTACTAGGGAAATCCGTACTAATTTGGCGACCGTCCCCCCTCCCCCCCCCCCCTCCTTTTTCTGCGGATTAAGTCCTAAGCCTAAGCCAAACATACCAGAATTTCTGTACATAGTGCAATTTATATTCCCTTATCAATTCTTATTTGCCTTATTACTTACAAAATAATATTAAAAATCTTCTGACATAAAGTGATTCCGATGAATGGAGTGATGGTATTGTCCGGTAGGTAGCAGTCTGAGGTAAATACACATTGTGGGGTGGGGAGCAGCGGCGAAAAGCGATTGGTCCGCGCAAAGCTGCAAATGGGTATATACGAAGCGGCATTAAAATTCGAAAGCATATATTTCTCGTCAACGACAGAGAACACATAGAGCAGAAGAATGTCCGGACGTGGTAAAGGTGGTAAAGCCAAGGGAAAGGCAAAGACCCGATCATCTAGGGCAGGGCTCCAGTTCCCCGTGGGTCGTATCCACCGTCTTCTCAGGAAAGGTAACTACGCAGAGAGAGTGGGAGCAGGAGCTCCGGTATACCTCGCAGCAGTCATGGAGTACCTGGCTGCAGAAGTTCTCGAGTTGGCCGGCAACGCCGCTCGTGATAATAAGAAAACCAGGATCATTCCGCGTCACCTCCAGCTCGCTATTAGGAACGACGAGGAGTTGAACAAGCTGCTGTCGGGAGTCACCATCGCTCAAGGCGGAGTACTTCCCAACATCCAGGCCGTTCTACTGCCGAAGAAGACAGAGAAGAGCTCTTAAGCCTAAAAGACGGCGAGCTCCTCGCGACCTTCTCTTTTCAACGGCCCTTTTCAGGGCCACAAATTGGATGAAGAACTTTCGACCGCAATACTTATAAACTTGGTATGTTAAGTAAGAGGAATTAAGAATTTATCAAACATCATAGGTTTGACTATCCGGTTGGGTAAAGTTACGGGATCGGAAATTATGTTGTGTACATACTCAATAATAATAATAATAATAATTGTTCCGTAACAGGCAACCATCATAATGAAGAACAATGCATTCGTTCACTTGCACAGTTCTAATGAACGCAGTTAATAGAACCGAGGAAAATAAACACTACAGGACGTCATCATACATAATCAAAGAAATGTATTGAATTCAGAATCGATAGATAAACGAAATTTTGTTTTATACAAACGGTCGTCATATAATCTTCAGCTGATTGATGGTGATTTGAATATATCATCAGTAAATCATGAATAATGAAAGGAACCAAAACCATCCTTTTTTTTTTTTTTTTTTTTTTTTTTTTTTTTTTTTTTTTTTTTTTTTTTTTTTTTTTTTTTTTTTTTTTTTTTTTTTTTTTTTTTTTTTTTTTTTTTTTTTTTTTTATCCCGGCGAAAAAGGAGCTCTACATTTTTATTTCTCCTAATAAAACAAACACAAACGCTCACGCACACACCAAACCTATCAAATTGAATGAGTCGCGTAAACGGACCACCAGAGGGCATACCAACCGCTCGTGTTTGGACCAATCGGAAGGAAAGACCTAGCTATATAAACAAGGAGGTAGAAAATTTTGGCCAAGCAGTCGAATATCGTTCTCTGACCTGCAAAGATGACTGGACGTGGCAAGGGTGGAAAGGGTCTGGGCAAAGGAGGAGCCAAAAGACATAGGAAAGTACTCCGAGACAACATCCAAGGTATCACCAAACCCGCCATCAGGAGGTTGGCCAGGCGAGGAGGTGTGAAGCGTATTTCGGGTCTCATTTATGAGGAGACCAGAGGTGTGTTGAAGGTGTTCTTGGAAAACGTTATCCGTGACGCAGTCACCTACACCGAACACGCCAAGAGGAAGACCGTCACCGCCATGGATGTCGTCTACGCTCTCAAGAGGCAGGGCCGTACTCTGTACGGTTTCGGCGGTTAAGTTCGACGTCGTGTGTACCTGGCGACCTGGGGAAAGTTTCAACGGCCCTTTTCAGGGCCACCAATAATTATTAGACAGACTTTCTTAATTAAGTTAATCACTTCTATCAGTGTGAATTATTCCTTTCAAAATAAAATAATTGTCGGAATTTTGATGGAGAGTCATTGCTCGATCATCGATACGGCTATCATCGATAGTTGTTTTGCAAATCTATAAATATTTACTTGTCTACTACACCCACCGACGAACAATTGCAATACATCCAATCGCTTGATCGATAATGGTAATTATTAGAGTTGATTAAAAGTTGAAAACGAGATATGCTAATATTCTCCATTTAAGTGAATGTAGATCAATTAACGGAATTTGGCTTAATATGAGAAAACCCTTCCGGAAGTAAGAGAAACGAATTAATTGTTGAAAAATAAAGAAATGGCATGTTTCATAATTTACGGACGTCCAAAAAATTAGGTATCTATCTGTTAAAGACTTAGTACAGGGTAAAACAAAAAAAAAAAGTCAACAAAGTCGCCAACGATGATTGGCGGGTGGAACCCCCCACCCTTCCAGTTCCACCTATATAAAGGAGGGGCACGGAAACAAAATTTTTATTACTGTAAGATGGCTCGTACCAAGCAGACCGCTAGGAAATCGACAGGAGGCAAGGCTCCGAGGAAGCAGCTGGCTACCAAAGCCGCCAGGAAGAGTGCACCAGCCACCGGAGGTGTTAAGAAACCTCACAGGTATAGGCCCGGAACAGTAGCACTCAGAGAAATCAGGAGGTACCAGAAAAGTACCGAGTTGCTTATTAGGAAACTCCCGTTCCAGAGGTTGGTGAGGGAGATCGCTCAGGACTTCAAGACCGACCTGAGATTCCAGAGTTCCGCCGTCATGGCCCTCCAGGAGGCCAGCGAAGCTTATCTCGTAGGTCTCTTCGAGGATACCAATTTGTGCGCAATCCACGCCAAGAGGGTCACCATCATGCCCAAGGATATCCAGCTTGCTCGCCGTATCCGCGGAGAACGAGCTTAAGAGGTCCGTCCGCACCCTGCCGTACTTTCAACGGCCCTTTTCAGGGCCACCAAATTAGACGTAATCCTTTCTATCAGAATGTAACCTCTCGTTGGGTATTCTGCATGGATAGAGGAAACAATTGCTTTAAAGTTACAGCTATACGTTCTTATGACATTTGCATTGCGAAAACATATCAATCCTCGATGTTGTTGATAAATAAA
The DNA here is from genome assembly GCA_037127475.1 of Arma custos. Taxonomy (NCBI): domain Eukaryota; kingdom Metazoa; phylum Arthropoda; class Insecta; order Hemiptera; family Pentatomidae; genus Arma; species Arma custos. The sequence continues at coordinate 20,511 of JBBAGI010000140.1, read as the reverse complement.
TGAAATATAATAGTGAACTATTATATATGAAGTTATTAGAAACGTTCGAAAACTACGGACCGGTGTAATCCATTCGAATCGATTAGGAAAGTAACCAACCCCCTTTTAATGTAACAATTTAAAAAACGCTCGCACATACATACATACATACGTGTGTATATATATATATATATATATATGTATATATATATATATATATATATATATATATATATATATATATATATATATATATATATATATATAGACACACACACACTCACATTTCCGCCATTTTTTATTTCTGATCGCTTGCTGGAAATGAAAGTCTGAAAGCCACGCACTCTGGAACGGTTTATGCGCACTTTGGTCAAGGTTACCGATACAACCGCGAGACTGCGCTGCTCGCTTCACCACGATTGGGCCGCTTGGCCGACAACGAATCGAATATAAATAGACCCTTCAATGCCGTTTCAAAACATTCTCCAGCCAGCAGTGGAAGAGGAAGGACCTGCTCTGAAGAAGTCTCTAGTGTGTTCCCTAGTGAATAGTGTCTCTTGCTTAGCTTGCGCCTTATGCTGAAAAGGTCCACGCCTATCTCGTGGAATAAACCTTGACAGCCAAACGGGCAGCCTTGCGCTGGCAAGTTCCCCACCCAAATCTCACGTAGTGCCGCCGTTACGGTCCGTCCGGTTCGGTGTATCAAGTTTCTTTGTTTCCGTTCCGTCTGTGCCCACGACTCCGGCCACTATGCCTAAAATTCGAGCTCCGGCATCGAAGTCGACCACACCGAAGCCCACCACATCGAGGGCGATACAGGAAGAAGAGAAGACTCTGGGTGATACCAGCGACGTCTTCACCACTGTCGAGTCTAGGATGACCAGAAGCCTGGGGAAGAGAGCCGAGGCCTACATGGGTGTAAAGGCTGCCCCGACCACTGTGAGCAATAAATTCGCAGCACTTGCGAATGAAAATTGCGAACGGGGCCCAGCATCCCAGCCATCGAGTACCCGGAGGCCTCCACCAATTATTATCGCCCCACCCTGCGGACAAGGCGAACTGAAGACTGCTCTCCTAGCGGAAGGAATTACTCAGTTTTCTATGAATTCCTCCAAGAAGGAATTAAGGCTGTATCTCAGCAGCCAAGAAGAACACGACGCAGCCGTAGCTATACTACGAACTTCCAAAGATACTGAGTTCCACACTTTTGCCCCCCGTGGAACTAAGAAGAGTAAGAAGTTCGTACTATATGGGTACGACTGCGATGCGGACATTGAGGAGATCTCAAGTGACCTACGAGAAAAACTAGCGGGCTTCAAATCCGCCAAACAACTGATGCGAAAAGACGATAGAGGACAGCTCCGGGCCACCGAAGGAATCCTAGTCATCACAGACAGCACAGTGAGCATCAACAAATTGAAGAAGGTTAGAACTGCCGGACGAGTGCTGTTTCATCCGGTGGTATTCAAGGAGCAGCGGGGGCCAACACAATGCTACAGGTGTCAAGCATTTGGCCATACATCAAAATACTGTGGCCGCACCACATACTGTGCGTGGTGCTGTGAACACCACCCTCTCAGTGAGTGCCAGCTGAGAACTAAAAAAGATCAAGCAAAGTGCCAAAACTGTGGAGGGGATCACCCAGCATTCCACAAGGACTGCCCGGTGAGGAAGGACTTGGTGGAGAGAAAGAAGAGTAAAATGGCGGCAAGAGTCCACCCTGGGACTACGTTCTCATCGCTCTTGGGAGGAAGCCGAGGACCAGCCCAGCCGGACCAATCAGGTGAGGGACCACAACCCCACTCCTCTACCACCTCCCACCCCTACCCTACCTCTACCCCCCACCCTCATCCCCACCCTACTCCTACCCCCCACCCTCATCCCCACCACAGCATACCCCCTGGAACGCAGTCTGTTCACAGCTCATTCCAGCCTCAGCCAGCACCAGCAACAGACCTGCCTCAGAACCCAGCCTTCAGGACAGAAGCCCTACTAGCAGCTCTCCTGGAAAAAATGCAAGTTATGATGGAGATGATGACGAAGATGGTCAGCATGGCTTTCGAGAAGACACGAAGAAATGACTGAACACCGGGTCATCAACTATAACATCAGAGGCCTGCTCTCCAAGCTGGCTGAGGTTGAGATACTCCTGCAGCAACATCGGCCATCGGTGGTGGCGCTGACAGACATCATACTGCCCGCCTCGGATCGACTGTATATCCAGGGGTACACTGTATACAGGGAGGCCTGTGCACCGGGGACTCCAGCAAGCGTTGCCATCCTAGTACGAAATGATGTGCCCTCTAGGAGAATTCCTAGTCCAGTGTGTCCAACAAATGGTACTCACATAGTCACAGTTGACGTCCGGTTCAAGGCCCGTTTCACGTTCAGCTGTGTCTATAGGAGGCCCGGAGCTGTACATGCTGCCATGAAGTTGTTGCTGAAGCACGCCCAGACTGTGAGCCGATACATAGTCCTAGGAGACTTCAATGCCAAGCACACCGCCTGGCTGTGCTCCAGCAATGACACACTGGGAACCGCCATCACCAAGACTAGGCTGTGCGTCTACCACCCCGGTGTACATACCTTCACGCATACAGCCCGACCTGGATGGACCTCAACGATAGACCTTCTCCTTACCAGGGATTCGCACACCGTTACGGATTGCATTGCGCTTCCGTACGGACCGTCGGATCACCGGCCCGTGCTCTATACTTTCGAAGGTACCCCCGCAGTTCCGCCTGCGAGTAAGTACCTTTTGCACAAAGCCGACTGGAAAGGATACAGGGCTAGTGTTGGGGAAGATCTACCCACGATCACCCATCTTAGTACAGAGGACGAGGTGGACAGGGCGGTGGATGTCATCACCACTACCATACAGGCCTCGGCGGACCAGAACATCCCAAAGTTCAGTCCTTTACCCAACGCCATCAGGAAACCCCCGAAACACATACTGGCTCTCATTGGTCAACGAAATAACCTGAGGAATATTTTCCAGCGCTCTCGTGACTACGGGCTGAAACCGGCCATCAATGCGATGACCCGGCAGATAGCCAGCCTCATGCGAGACTGGAAAACATCCCTCTGGCATGAACAGTTACGAAGGACTCACGACGATCACCGTCAGTTTTGGCGGCTCGTCAAGACCCACGTAACAAAACGGAGAGGTGTGTTTCTCTCATCCGGGGGCAACCTGCTGGCGCCCGGGGAACAGGCTGAATTCCTGGCGAAGGCTTATGAGGAGAGAGAAGCTGCTCGGCTGTTAGATGCACCACAGATTCCTGAAGGACCACTACCGTGCCCTAACAAGAAACCCATATTCTCTACCTTCAGTCAGCTCGAGTCGGTGCTACGACGCATTAAAGGTAATAGAGCCTCAGGGCAAGACGATATCCCGTACGTGATGTTGAAGATGCTTCCTAGGAAGGGTAAAGCCTTCCTTTTGAACATATTCAACACCTGCATGAGGATCTCGTATTTTCCTGATGCATGGAAACAAGCCGTCGTAGTGCCGCTACTCAAGCCTGGGAAGAGTGGGGGACTACCGGAGCACTATCGGCCAATCAGCCTACTCCCTCACATGAGCAAAGTCTTTGAGAGATTGGTCCATCACCACATGACGAGGCACTGCAGAGATAACAACATCATCCCGCCTGAGCAGACTGGATTCCAGAGAGGAGTCGCCTGTGACCATCACCTGGCTAAACTGCAGGCGCACACCATAGAGCACTTTCAGATGAACAGAGCTACAGCATTCATCTCCTTGGACTGCACCCAGGCCTTCGACTGTGTGTCACATGAGTTGCTACTCCGACGCTTGGAAGAGTTTAGCTTTCCCGACACGCTATGCCGTCTGATCCAAAGCTATCTTAGCGGAAGATCATTCGTCGTACGAGTCGGTAATAGCTACTCGACTTCTAGCACCACCACCTGTGGAGTACCTCAAGGCTCTGTATTGGGACCACTGATGTTCGTGATTTTCACAACACCTGTGGTCGCGATTAAGCATCCAGGAGCAGTGGTAGCAGCCTATGCGGACGACATAGGCATTTACGCCTCCAGTGTCAGCGCCTCACATGCCCTTAATAAGGCACAAAAGGCGACTGATGTGATTGTCAAAGAGCTCAAACTGATTGGCATCAGGGTGAATCCGTCTAAGACGGATGCCATCGTGATGTCATTTCAGGGCGGCTGTAAGAAACGGTTACCCGAGACATTCACCGTGGACAGCGAGGACCGAAGTCTATCCACTTCAATCCTCTACCTCGGCGTGCACTTTGATAGGCACCTCACCTTCTCACGGCACGTCCATGCAAGATTGAAGCTGGCCAGGCAAAAGTCCTTTAGGCTCTACCATCTGCTAGTGTCACCACAGCTTTCGCTAAGACTAAAGCTCCAGATATATAAGTCTATAATAAGACCTACACTGCTCTATGGTGCTCCGCTGCTGAGATACCTCTACAAGTCAACCCTGTTGCGCCTACAGCAACATCAGAATGGCATCCTTAAAAAGATCGTACGAGGCACATCGCTCGAAAAGGCATGTAGCACTGCCATCCAGGAGGAGCTCAGGCTCCCCTCGGTGCCTGAGTACATAGGTCGGAGGCACATCAAATTCTTTGATGGGCTGAAGGCCTGTGCGAACCCCCTATTTAGGGACATTAAACCACCCCCAAGACCTGGAAAATGGCAGCGCAGTGTTCCCTTGGTCGATGTTCTTACACTGATCTAGGGATGAGGTGAGGACTCCCTTGTCCTTAACCTTCCTTCCTTTTCCTTCTTCCTTCTTCCTCTTTCTTCTTCCTACTATTCCTAATCACGTTAAACGGTCCCTCCCCGTTTTGTATTATATAGAGTCAGCGGCATTGCCGGTTAGAGTATAAACCGCCATCAGCGGGCTCAGAACTTTGTAATACCTTAAAATACCGAAAGGTAAGAGAAGGTGTTTAAGATTGTATAGAAGCATTATAGTTAGTAAGTCATAATTGTAATTGTAAAAAATAAAAATTGTTAATAAAATTCTAGGAGGGATAGAAAAAAAAAAGAAAAAAAAAAAAAAAAAAAAAAAAAAAAAGAAAAAAAAAAAAAAAAAAAAAAAAAAAAAAAAAAAAAAAAAAAAAAAAAAAAAAAAAAAAAAAAAAAAACCGTTTCAAAACACTTCGGTTTCAGCTGACATACAGTCAACATGCCACCAAAGGCGAGCGGTAAAGCCATGAAGAAGGCCGGGAAGGCCCAGAAGAATATCTCCAAATCCGACAAGAAGAAGAAGCGGAGGAGGAAGGAGAGCTACGCTATCTACATCTACAAGGTGCTGAAGCAGGTCCACCCGGATACTGGAGTCTCATCAAAGGCTATGAGTATCATGAACAGTTTCGTCAACGATATTTTCGAACGTATCGCTGCCGAAGCCTCACGCCTCTCCCACTACAACAAGAGGTCGACCATCACGAGCAGGGAAATCCAGACCGCGGTGAGGCTCCTACTTCCCGGAGAATTGGCCAAGCACGCTGTCAGCGAAGGTACAAAGGCCGTTACCAAGTACACTAGCTCTAAGTAACGAGTTAATCGTTCATAGGCTGATTTCAACGGCCCTTTTCAGGGCCACCAATAGACATAGCACGCTTTCTATTTTAATGTGAAATGTACTCCGTATTATACGTAAATTTTTGTTATTATTGCCTATCGAAAAAATACTAGTGTCATAGCTTATCATATCCAATCCACATGTTGGAAGCGAGGTGTAAACTGACAACATATATCTTATCCATCTACGTTTCGAATATCTCTATTTACTATCATCTCGCCATACTTGTCTCAGATCATGAACCTACACCATTACATTTACGCACGTATATATGTAATGTAACTCCTACTTATCCGAATAACCCCCTGCGGCCAGTGGATTGTTTATTTTCCAACATACACTTTGAGTTGTCCCTTTAATTAGCATTCGTTAATCTTGTTTACTGCAAAAAATCTGGCGGATATACCTAAGATGGCGGAAATTAGCAGAATGAACTGTATAAACAAAAATATGGCGGTCAACAACAAAAGGGCGGCGACCTTTGATGTCCATTCCAGGTACGAATCATAAACTAATATTAACTATATGCCTTCCCCTGCTCTGGAAATCCCTAATACCAAAGGCGACCTTCCCCTTTCCTCCGAGAAAACGCGATAAGCGGTTTTTTTTTGTTTTTGTTTTTTTTTAACACGCTTTCTGTTCTAATGTGAAATGTACGCCATACCATGGCCATTTAGTAATAAGTAGTTAAAACACACTCAATGCTCGAAAAAAAAAGACTCGGACAATAATACTATATAATCAAATAAGTGAAAAATAAGTTTTAAGTTGAAAATTAAGAAAGGTGCGGCGACCTATGATGTCCATTGCAGGTATGATAAAGTATGACCCTCATGGGGAAATCCCCAATACCTAGGCGACCCTTTTCCCTTTCCTTCGGATTAAGCCATAAACGTCGACAGTGTAATTTATGTTCCTTTATTAGTCCTTCTAACCGTGTATGATTTATTATTATGACCACCAAATAAGTCCTAATAAGAATGAATAAGTCCAGCAATGTACAAATAAATACAATGTGAAGATAAATGCGGTAAATCCTATTTCGGACCATCGGAACAATACTTACAGCATAGAGTGTACCGACACAAATATAGTTTTGATACAATAATAAAAACCCTAATAAACTAGATCAAACAGCTATCGCTACACATTTTAGAAATACACAACATACATTCAAATTCGAGAAACCTAAAATAATACACCAAGAGAAAAATTGGTTTTAACGGAATATAAAAGAAATTATAGCTACAGAGAAGTACAAAAAGTCGCACTGTAAACAAAACAAAATAAAAAAATCGGATGTTCAAGGTCTAAGTTCGTGTTATGCAAATTTAATTAATTCTCAATGAAATAATAATAGAAATAATCTAATATCATTCTACAGTTATATAAAAATGCTGTTGTTAAAAATAGATTTCTTACTCGTTGATCATGGCTATTGCAATATAAACATTTTATGAAATATTGCGAAGTAACTGATTGATGATAAACTGATCTATTCTTTGGAACTTGTAACTTACACCCTATCCAATTACATCTTACACGTGTCATTTTAATTTTTATTTTAGTGTGCTATTTAATGTTTTAACTAAAAGCTCATTTTTCACTGTTAGGTCATGAGTAAGTATGAGACTAACCTAGGCTCGAAACGTCGACTGAAGAGGCTTAAGAAAAGACTGAAACTCATAAACATATACCTAATTTACATAACAGTCAAAATAAGTAGAAACCTAAGTAGAAACCAATATATATATATATATATATATATATATATATATATATATATATATATGTATGTATGTATGTATGTATGTATGTATGTATATATGTATATGAAATAGGCGACGGGATAACGGCAAGATTATAAAATAGGACAACGACAAAAAAAAAAAATATGATCATGTATACACCGATTCACAAACAAACAGATGAAAGGTCAAATCAGGAAGCATGCTTCGTTTTGTTTTGTTTTTCCTTAATAAATTTAAACGTTATTTATTTTTCCTTTTCCCCTTTATGGGTCTCTTTAGGGTCATACATACATACATACATACATACATACATACATACATACAACGTTTTGACGACCCATTACCGATGATCCGCCGCCGGACGGGCGGAGACAGTGCACAGTGCGCCCATGCCTTTTCTACATGTTATTAACGAGTTGCCACTAGCAAAGCTCATAGGAAACCGGTCCTTTATTTAATACGAGACGATCGATCAAAGGCCCCTTATTGCAAAGGAAAGATGATCCAGCGGTTAAATAATATTTTAGAGAACCAGTCGGTAAAGATGACATAGGACAGCATCGGATGAGTGCTAACAACCCCAGAATGAATCCGTTTCCACGAGGAATGAAAGCTGTGAAACAATCCAAAGCCCGTGGATTCTGAAAGGTTAATGGTTCCAAAAGAGTGAGGCTTTGTTGAAAAATCTCGAGCACGAGGCAGAAGTAATTTAAAAATGACTATTTTGAGAAGAGTTGGAGAGAAGACGACCGGTCTCTGAGATTCAGCGGTCGTTTAAGACTAGGTCCGAGTTTTTGGAGAACGCCTGGCCGCACGTATGTGAGGAGGAAAGTAAGGAGAAATGGCACCGAAAATCGTACGTCGTTAAATGGGTCTACGGAAAAGCAGAGGGGAGTTTACAGATACAAATTGAACACAAAACAATCCAAGGGAGAAATAATTCTGGGAATAAGAAGTGTGGTGTCTCCGTTACGGTCCGTCCTGCTTTACAAAAGCGAAACGAAACACGCTGCGAAAAAAGGTACACTAGCGAACCTATTGTGAAAATGACTGAAACTGCAACAGAAGCCGCTGCTCCGACAACCCCGGCGACGCCCAAGGCGAAGAAGGGTAAGGCCGCTGCAGCAGCCGGCGCCAAGAAACCCAAGACCGCGCCTACTCATCCACCCGTTTCTCAGATGGTGACAGCTGCGATCAAGTCTCTCAAAGAGAGAGGTGGATCATCTACCCAGGCTATCAAGAAATATATCAGCTCGACGTACAAGATCGATGCGGAGAAAAAGTCGCACTTTATCAAAAAGTACCTCGTATCCGCCGTTGCTTCCGGCTCGCTCGTTCAGACCAAGGGTAAAGGGGCATCGGGCTCTTTTAAACTCGCCGGAGCAGGAGGTGAAGGCAAGAAAGTAGCGGCTACAAAGAAGGCCCCAGCTAAGCCGTCCGTCGCTATAAAATCCAAGGCACCAAAGGCTAAACCTGCGGCAACGAAAAAGGCCGCTGCTGCACCTAAGGCTAAGAAGACCAAGAAGCCACCAACCGCCGCCAAGACTCCAAAGCCCAAGGTGGCCAAGGCGAAACCCGCCACGACACCTAAGGCGAAGAAGGCACCGGCGAAAAAGGCACCTGCCAAGAAGCCAGCGGCCAAGAAGGCTTCACCGAAGAAGAAGTAGGTCGTTTTCCCCCTAACCGCTGCCTCCTCAAGGAGGAGTGATTTTAAACGGCTCTTTTCAGAGCCACTAAAAATACGCACACATACTTTCTACCGAGCTTGCTAACTGTTGCCCTTCGATCACACATGGATTTTATGGATTACAGTATTAGATGAGACAAAATAATACGCGTGCGCCAAACAATAACATCTAATACCCCCCCCCCTCCTTAATAATTAATTGTCAACCTATTTCATTAGGACGCATAGAGACCGTTTTACTATTAACTAACTTGTTGAGTATGAAATCCGTAATTCCTGAGTGTATAACATCTAAGATGGATGGCGGCAATACAAACAAAAATATGGCGGACATAAAGAATGGGTCGGCAACCTTTCATCTCAATTCCAGGTATAATAAAATATGGCCCTCCTAGGGAAATCCCGACTACCTAGGCGACCTTTTGGCGGACTAAGCCATAAACCAAACGTTTATGACTACCAGGGAAATCCCTACTATCTAGGCGATCTTTTTCCCTTTTCTTCGGGTTAAAAACGTTTACGACTAGAATTTTACTTATATAGTGTATTTACTAGGGAAATCCGTACTAATTTGGCGACCGTCCCCCCTCCCCCCCCCCCTCCTTTTTCTGCGGATTAAGTCCTAAGCCTAAGCCAAACATACCAGAATTTCTGTACATAGTGCAATTTATATTCCCTTATCAATTCTTATTTGCCTTATTACTTACAAAATAATATTAAAAATCTTCTGACATAAAGTGATTCCGATGAATGGAGTGATGGTATTGTCCGGTAGGTAGCAGTCTGAGGTAAATACACATTGTGGGGTGGGGAGCAGCGGCGAAAAGCGATTGGTCCGCGCAAAGCTGCAAATGGGTATATACGAAGCGGCATTAAAATTCGAAAGCATATATTTCTCGTCAACGACAGAGAACACATAGAGCAGAAGAATGTCCGGACGTGGTAAAGGTGGTAAAGCCAAGGGAAAGGCAAAGACCCGATCATCTAGGGCAGGGCTCCAGTTCCCCGTGGGTCGTATCCACCGTCTTCTCAGGAAAGGTAACTACGCAGAGAGAGTGGGAGCAGGAGCTCCGGTATACCTCGCAGCAGTCATGGAGTACCTGGCTGCAGAAGTTCTCGAGTTGGCCGGCAACGCCGCTCGTGATAATAAGAAAACCAGGATCATTCCGCGTCACCTCCAGCTCGCTATTAGGAACGACGAGGAGTTGAACAAGCTGCTGTCGGGAGTCACCATCGCTCAAGGCGGAGTACTTCCCAACATCCAGGCCGTTCTACTGCCGAAGAAGACAGAGAAGAGCTCTTAAGCCTAAAAGACGGCGAGCTCCTCGCGACCTTCTCTTTTCAACGGCCCTTTTCAGGGCCACAAATTGGATGAAGAACTTTCGACCGCAATACTTATAAACTTGGTATGTTAAGTAAGAGGAATTAAGAATTTATCAAACATCATAGGTTTGACTATCCGGTTGGGTAAAGTTACGGGATCGGAAATTATGTTGTGTACATACTCAATAATAATAATAATAATAATTGTTCCGTAACAGGCAACCATCATAATGAAGAACAATGCATTCGTTCACTTGCACAGTTCTAATGAACGCAGTTAATAGAACCGAGGAAAATAAACACTACAGGACGTCATCATACATAATCAAAGAAATGTATTGAATTTCAGAATCGATAGATAAACGAAATTTTGTTTTATACAAACGGTCGTCATATAATCTTCAGCTGATTGATGGTGATTTGAATATATCATCAGTAAATCATGAATAATGAAAGGAACCAAAACCATCCTTTTTTTTTTTTTTTTTTTTTTTTTTTTTTTTTTTTTTTTTTTTTTTTTATCCCGGCGAAAAAGGAGCTCTACATTTTTATTTCTCCTAATAAAACAAACACAAACGCTCACGCACACACCAAACCTATCAAATTGAATGAGTCGCGTAAACGGACCACCAGAGGGCATACCAACCGCTCGTGTTTGGACCAATCGGAAGGAAAGACCTAGCTATATAAACAAGGAGGTAGAAAATTTTGGCCAAGCAGTCGAATATCGTTCTCTGACCTGCAAAGATGACTGGACGTGGCAAGGGTGGAAAGGGTCTGGGCAAAGGAGGAGCCAAAAGACATAGGAAAGTACTCCGAGACAACATCCAAGGTATCACCAAACCCGCCATCAGGAGGTTGGCCAGGCGAGGAGGTGTGAAGCGTATTTCGGGTCTCATTTATGAGGAGACCAGAGGTGTGTTGAAGGTGTTCTTGGAAAACGTTATCCGTGACGCAGTCACCTACACCGAACACGCCAAGAGGAAGACCGTCACCGCCATGGATGTCGTCTACGCTCTCAAGAGGCAGGGCCGTACTCTGTACGGTTTCGGCGGTTAAGTTCGACGTCGTGTGTACCTGGCGACCTGGGGAAAGTTTCAACGGCCCTTTTCAGGGCCACCAATAATTATTAGACAGACTTTCTTAATTAAGTTAATCACTTCTATCAGTGTGAATTATTCCTTTCAAAATAAAATAATTGTCGGAATTTTGATGGAGAGTCATTGCTCGATCATCGATACGGCTATCATCGATAGTTGTTTTGCAAATCTATAAATATTTACTTGTCTACTACACCCACCGACGAACAATTGCAATACATCCAATCGCTTGATCGATAATGGTAATTATTAGAGTTGATTAAAAGTTGAAAACGAGATATGCTAATATTCTCCATTTAAGTGAATGTAGATCAATTAACGGAATTTGGCTTAATATGAGAAAACCCTTCCGGAAGTAAGAGAAACGAATTAATTGTTGAAAAATAAAGAAATGGCATGTTTCATAATTTACGGACGTCCAAAAAATTAGGTATCTATCTGTTAAAGACTTAGTACAGGGTAAAACAAAAAAAAAAAGTCAACAAAGTCGCCAACGATGATTGGCGGGTGGAACCCCCCACCCTTCCAGTTCCACCTATATAAAGGAGGGGCACGGAAACAAAATTTTTATTACTGTAAGATGGCTCGTACCAAGCAGACCGCTAGGAAATCGACAGGAGGCAAGGCTCCGAGGAAGCAGCTGGCTACCAAAGCCGCCAGGAAGAGTGCACCAGCCACCGGAGGTGTTAAGAAACCTCACAGGTATAGGCCCGGAACAGTAGCACTCAGAGAAATCAGGAGGTACCAGAAAAGTACCGAGTTGCTTATTAGGAAACTCCCGTTCCAGAGGTTGGTGAGGGAGATCGCTCAGGACTTCAAGACCGACCTGAGATTCCAGAGTTCCGCCGTCATGGCCCTCCAGGAGGCCAGCGAAGCTTATCTCGTAGGTCTCTTCGAGGATACCAATTTGTGCGCAATCCACGCCAAGAGGGTCACCATCATGCCCAAGGATATCCAGCTTGCTCGCCGTATCCGCGGAGAACGAGCTTAAGAGGTCCGTCCGCACCCTGCCGTACTTTCAACGGCCCTTTTCAGGGCCACCAAATTAGACGTAATCCTTTCTATCAGAATGTAACCTCTCGTTGGGTATTCTGCATGGATAGAGGAAACAATTGCTTTAAAGTTACAGCTATACGTTCTTATGACATTTGCATTGCGAAAACATATCAATCCTCGATGTTGTTGATAAATAAATGAAATATAATAGTGAACTATTATATATGAAGTTATTAGAAACGTTCGAAAACTACGGACCGGTGTAATCCATTCGAATCGATTAGGAAAGTAACCAACCCCCTTTTAATGTAACAATTTAAAAAACGCTCGCACATACATACATACATACGTGTGTATATATATATATATATATATATGTATATATATATATATATATATATATATATATATATATATATATATATATATATATATATATATATATAGACACACACACACTCACATTTCCGCCATTTTTTATTTCTGATCGCTTGCTGGAAATGAAAGTCTGAAAGCCACGCACTCTGGAACGGTTTATGCGCACTTTGGTCAAGGTTACCGATACAACCGCGAGACTGCGCTGCTCGCTTCACCACGATTGGGCCGCTTGGCCGACAACGAATCGAATATAAATAGACCCTTCAATGCCGTTTCAAAACACTTCGGTTTCAGCTGACATACAGTCAACATGCCACCAAAGGCGAGCGGTAAAGCCATGAAGAAGGCCGGGAAGGCCCAGAAGAATATCTCCAAATCCGACAAGAAGAAGAAGCGGAGGAGGAAGGAGAGCTACGCTATCTACATCTACAAGGTGCTGAAGCAGGTCCACCCGGATACTGGAGTCTCATCAAAGGCTATGAGTATCATGAACAGTTTCGTCAACGATATTTTCGAACGTATCGCTGCCGAAGCCTCACGCCTCTCCCACTACAACAAGAGGTCGACCATCACGAGCAGGGAAATCCAGACCGCGGTGAGGCTCCTACTTCCCGGAGAATTGGCCAAGCACGCTGTCAGCGAAGGTACAAAGGCCGTTACCAAGTACACTAGCTCTAAGTAACGAGTTAATCGTTCATAGGCTGATTTCAACGGCCCTTTTCAGGGCCACCAATAGACATAGCACGCTTTCTATTTTAATGTGAAATGTACTCCGTATTATACGTAAATTTTTGTTATTATTGCCTATCGAAAAAATACTAGTGTCATAGCTTATCATATCCAATCCACATGTTGGAAGCGAGGTGTAAACTGACAACATATATCTTATCCATCTACGTTTCGAATATCTCTATTTACTATCATCTCGCCATACTTGTCTCAGATCATGAACCTACACCATTACATTTACGCACGTATATATGTAATGTAACTCCTACTTATCCGAATAACCCCCTGCGGCCAGTGGATTGTTTATTTTCCAACATACACTTTGAGTTGTCCCTTTAATTAGCATTCGTTAATCTTGTTTACTGCAAAAAATCTGGCGGATATACCTAAGATGGCGGAAATTAGCAGAATGAACTGTATAAACAAAAATATGGCGGTCAACAACAAAAGGGCGGCGACCTTTGATGTCCATTCCAGGTACGAATCATAAACTAATATTAACTATATGCCTTCCCCTGCTCTGGAAATCCCTAATACCAAAGGCGACCTTCCCCTTTCCTCCGAGAAAACGCGATAAGCGGTTTTTTTTTGTTTTTGTTTTTTTTTAACACGCTTTCTGTTCTAATGTGAAATGTACGCCATACCATGGCCATTTAGTAATAAGTAGTTAAAACACACTCAATGCTCGAAAAAAAAAGACTCGGACAATAATACTATATAATCAAATAAGTGAAAAATAAGTTTTAAGTTGAAAATTAAGAAAGGTGCGGCGACCTATGATGTCCATTGCAGGTATGATAAAGTATGACCCTCATGGGGAAATCCCCAATACCTAGGCGACCCTTTTCCCTTTCCTTCGGATTAAGCCATAAACGTCGACAGTGTAATTTATGTTCCTTTATTAGTCCTTCTAACCGTGTATGATTTATTATTATGACCACCAAATAAGTCCTAATAAGAATGAATAAGTCCAGCAATGTACAAATAAATACAATGTGAAGATAAATGCGGTAAATCCTATTTCGGACCATCGCGGAACAATACTTACAGCATAGAGTGTACCGACACAAATATAGTTTTGATACAATAATAAAAACCCTAATAAACTAGATCAAACAGCTATCGCTACACATTTTAGAAATACACAACATACATTCAAATTCGAGAAACCTAAAATAATACACCAAGAGAAAAATTGGTTTTAACGGAATATAAAAGAAATTATAGCTACAGAGAAGTACAAAAAGTCGCACTGTAAACAAAACAAAATAAAAAAATCGGATGTTCAAGGTCTAAGTTCGTGTTATGCAAATTTAATTAATTCTCAATGAAATAATAATAGAAATAATCTAATATCATTCTACAGTTATATAAAAATGCTGTTGTTAAAAATAGATTTCTTACTCGTTGATCATGGCTATTGCAATATAAACATTTTATGAAATATTGCGAAGTAACTGATTGATGATAAACTGATCTATTCTTTGGAACTTGTAACTTACACCCTATCCAATTACATCTTACACGTGTCATTTTAATTTTTATTTTAGTGTGCTATTTAATGTTTTAACTAAAAGCTCATTTTTCACTGTTAGGTCATGAGTAAGTATGAGACTAACCTAGGCTCGAAACGTCGACTGAAGAGGCTTAAGAAAAGACTGAAACTCATAAACATATACCTAATTTACATAACAGTCAAAATAAGTAGAAACCTAAGTAGAAACCAATATATATATATATATATATATATATATATATATATATATATATATGTATGTATGTATGTATGTATGTATGTATGTATATATGTATATGAAATAGGCGACGGGATAACGGCAAGATTATAAAATAGGACAACGACAAAAAAAAAAAATATGATCATGTATACACCGATTCACAAACAAACAGATGAAAGGTCAAATCAGGAAGCATGCTTCGTTTTGTTTTGTTTTTCCTTAATAAATTTAAACGTTATTTATTTTTCCTTTTCCCCTTTATGGGTCTCTTTAGGGTCATACATACATACATACATACATACATACATACATACATACAACGTTTTGACGACCCATTACCGATGATCCGCCGCCGGACGGGCGGAGACAGTGCACAGTGCGCCCATGCCTTTTCTACATGTTATTAACGAGTTGCCACTAGCAAAGCTCATAGGAAACCGGTCCTTTATTTAATACGAGACGATCGATCAAAGGCCCCTTATTGCAAAGGAAAGATGATCCAGCGGTTAAATAATATTTTAGAGAACCAGTCGGTAAAGATGACATAGGACAGCATCGGATGAGTGCTAACAACCCCAGAATGAATCCGTTTCCACGAGGAATGAAAGCTGTGAAACAATCCAAAGCCCGTGGATTCTGAAAGGTTAATGGTTCCAAAAGAGTGAGGCTTTGTTGAAAAATCTCGAGCACGAGGCAGAAGTAATTTAAAAATGACTATTTTGAGAAGAGTTGGAGAGAAGACGACCGGTCTCTGAGATTCAGCGGTCGTTTAAGACTAGGTCCGAGTTTTTGGAGAACGCCTGGCCGCACGTATGTGAGGAGGAAAGTAAGGAGAAATGGCACCGAAAATCGTACGTCGTTAAATGGGTCTACGGAAAAGCAGAGGGGAGTTTACAGATACAAATTGAACACAAAACAATCCAAGGGAGAAATAATTCTGGGAATAAGAAGTGTGGTGTCTCCGTTACGGTCCGTCCTGCTTTACAAAAGCGAAACGAAACACGCTGCGAAAAAAGGTACACTAGCGAACCTATTGTGAAAATGACTGAAACTGCAACAGAAGCCGCTGCTCCGACAACCCCGGCGACGCCCAAGGCGAAGAAGGGTAAGGCCGCTGCAGCAGCCGGCGCCAAGAAACCCAAGACCGCGCCTACTCATCCACCCGTTTCTCAGATGGTGACAGCTGCGATCAAGTCTCTCAAAGAGAGAGGTGGATCATCTACCCAGGCTATCAAGAAATATATCAGCTCGACGTACAAGATCGATGCGGAGAAAAAGTCGCACTTTATCAAAAAGTACCTCGTATCCGCCGTTGCTTCCGGCTCGCTCGTTCAGACCAAGGGTAAAGGGGCATCGGGCTCTTTTAAACTCGCCGGAGCAGGAGGTGAAGGCAAGAAAGTAGCGGCTACAAAGAAGGCCCCAGCTAAGCCGTCCGTCGCTATAAAATCCAAGGCACCAAAGGCTAAACCTGCGGCAACGAAAAAGGCCGCTGCTGCACCTAAGGCTAAGAAGACCAAGAAGCCACCAACCGCCGCCAAGACTCCAAAGCCCAAGGTGGCCAAGGCGAAACCCGCCACGACACCTAAGGCGAAGAAGGCACCGGCGAAAAAGGCACCTGCCAAGAAGCCAGCGGCCAAGAAGGCTTCACCGAAGAAGAAGTAGGTCGTTTTCCCCCTAACCGCTGCCTCCTCAAGGAGGAGTGATTTTAAACGGCTCTTTTCAGAGCCACTAAAAATACGCACACATACTTTCTACCGAGCTTGCTAACTGTTGCCCTTCGATCACACATGGATTTTATGGATTACAGTATTAGATGAGACAAAATAATACGCGTGCGCCAAACAATAACATCTAATACCCCCCCCCCTCCTTAATAATTAATTGTCAACCTATTTCATTAGGACGCATAGAGACCGTTTTACTATTAACTAACTTGTTGAGTATGAAATCCGTAATTCCTGAGTGTATAACATCTAAGATGGATGGCGGCAATACAAACAAAAATATGGCGGACATAAAGAATGGGTCGGCAACCTTTCATCTCAATTCCAGGTATAATAAAATATGGCCCTCCTAGGGAAATCCCGACTACCTAGGCGACCTTTTGGCGGACTAAGCCATAAACCAAACGTTTATGACTACCAGGGAAATCCCTACTATCTAGGCGATCTTTTTCCCTTTTCTTCGGGTTAAAAACGTTTACGACTAGAATTTTACTTATATAGTGTATTTACTAGGGAAATCCGTACTAATTTGGCGACCGTCCCCCCTCCCCCCCCCCCCTCCTTTTTCTGCGGATTAAGTCCTAAGCCTAAGCCAAACATACCAGAATTTCTGTACATAGTGCAATTTATATTCCCTTATCAATTCTTATTTGCCTTATTACTTACAAAATAATATTAAAAATCTTCTGACATAAAGTGATTCCGATGAATGGAGTGATGGTATTGTCCGGTAGGTAGCAGTCTGAGGTAAATACACATTGTGGGGTGGGGAGCAGCGGCGAAAAGCGATTGGTCCGCGCAAAGCTGCAAATGGGTATATACGAAGCGGCATTAAAATTCGAAAGCATCATTCTCCAGCCAGCAGTGGAAGAGGAAACATCACCCAGAAGATCTCTCCTGAAGTGAAGTGCTCTCTTTATTGTTGTGCCGTGTTTCCCAGTCTTTGCTCAGCTAGCGCCTTATGTCGACGAGGTCCACACATATCTAGTGGAAATAACCTCAACGACCAATCGGGCAGCGTCGCGCTGGCAACCCCCCCACCCGCCGTTCACGTAGTGCCGCCATTTCGGCCCGCTTGTTTTAGTGCCTGTGACTTACCGTGTCCGCCATTTTGGACTATGGCAACCAATAACGTAGGAGCAGTGACAGAGATGGAAGTTGTCGCCGAACCTGTACACACGGTTAAAAGACCGGCCGAGGATTCAGATGGCTTTATACTTGTGGAAGGAGATAAGAAGAGGTCGTTCGGGAGACGACAACCCGTCTACAAACCGGCAGCTCCCACCACCGTAGCCAATGCTTTCACTCCACTAGCCAGCACCAGTACTGAGGACAGTGTGACAGCTCCTCCACCTAGGCGAAGGCCTCCACCCATTATTGTCAGCCCCCCTTGCGGGCAGAAGAAGCTGAGGGCAGCCCTCCTCAGTGAGCAGATCAGTAACTTTACAATGAACTCTACCGAGAAAGAGCTCCGGCTCTACTTAGAAAATGAACGGGATCACGACAAAGCGATCCAGATACTCAGGGAGGACAAGGAAACGTCCTTCCATACGTATGCTCCCCGTGGCACTAAGAGGACAAAGAAATTTGTTCTCTATGGCTACGACACAGATGTGGACCTGACTGAGGTAGAACACGACCTCCGAGCAGGCCTCCAAGGATTTCAATCTATAAAGGTTTTGATGAGGCGAGACGATGAGGACGTACTACGCCCCACGGAAGGCTTGCTCCTGTTTACGGACCATACCGTAAATATTGAAAAGTTAAGAAAACTTAAAACTGCCGGACACGTCAGGTTTCACCCAGTAGTATTCAAAGAGCATCGAGGGCCCACTCAATGTTACCAATGCCAAAAGTTTGGCCACACCGCCAAATACTGTGGCCGAACGGCGTATTGCGCATGGTGCTGTCAGCACCACCTGCTCAGCCAATGCCCATTGAGAGTGGAGAAGGCGCCCGCCAGATGCCAGAATTGTAAGGGGAACCATCCGGCGTTCTCGAAGGAGTGCCCAGTGAGGAAAGAACTGATGGAGCAGAAGAGGAAGAAGACGGCAGCCAAAGGTGTGAGACAAGGAACTAGCTACTCATCTCTCCTAGGAGGAAGTCCAGCACAGCCGAGCCAATCAGGTGAGGGACCTCAACCCCACTCCTCTACCACCTCCCACCCCACCTTTCACCCCCACCCTACCCCTACCCCCCACCCTCATCCCCACCCTACTCCTACCCCCCACCCTCATCCCCACCACAGCATACCCCCTGGAACGCAGTCTGCTCCCAGCGCATTCCAGCACCAGCCAGCACCAGGAACAGACCTCCATCAGCAGCCAGCCTCAAGATCTGAAGCCCTCCTAACAGCACTACTGGAGAAGATGCAAGTCATGATGGAGATGATGATGAAGATGGTCTCCATGGCATTCGACAACACCAGAAGACATGACTGAGCACCATGTCATCAGCTATAACGTCAGAGGTCTGCTTCCCAAGCTGGCTGAGATCGAGATTCTGCTGCAGCAACACCGGCCATCGGTAGTGGCGCTGACAGACATCATGCTGCCCGCCTCGAGACGCCTGTACATACGGGGGTACACTGTGTACCGGGAAGAATGTGCTCCGGGGATACAAGCGAGCGTCGCCATCCTGGTCAGAAATGATGTGCCCTCTAGGAGTATTCCTAACCCAGTGTGTCCGACCAATGGTACTCACATAGTCACAGTTGACGTACGGTTCAAGACCCGTTTCACGTTCAGCTGTGTCTATAGGAGACCAAGAGCCGTACACACAGCTACAAAGTCGTTACTAGCGCATGCTCAGACTGTGAGCCGATACGTAGTCCTAGGAGACTTCAACGCTAAGCACACCGCCTGGTTGTGCGCTGGTAACGACACACTGGGTATTGCCATCACTAAGACTAGGATGTGCGTCTTTCACCCCGGAGTACATACTTTCCGGCATGCAGCCCGACCCGATTGGACCTCAACACTGGACCTTCTCCTTACCAGGGATCCGCACACCGTAACGGCTTGCACTGCGCTTCCGTTCGGACCGTCGGATCACCGGCCCGTGCTTTATACTTTCGGAGGTACCCCCGCAGCCCCGCCTGCGAGCAAGTACCTTTTGCACAAAGCCGACTGGAAAGGATACAGGGCCAGTATTGGGGAGGACCTTCCCACGATCGCCCATATGAGTACAGAGGTCGAGGTGGACAGAGCGGTGGAGGTCATCACCACTACCATACAAGCCGCGGCGGACCAGAGTATCCCGAAGTTCAGCCCACTCCCCAACGCCATCAGGAAACCTCCGAAACACATTCTGGCTCTTATTAAACAGCGTAATAACCTGAGGAATGTTTTTCAGCGCTCTCGTGACTACGGACTAAAACCGGCCATCAATGCGATGACCCGGCAGATAGCCAGCCTCATGCGAGACTGGAAGACATCCCTCTGGCATGAGCAGCTGCGACGGACTCACGACGACCCTCGTCAGTTCTGGCGACTCGTCAAGACCCATGTAGCTAAGAGGAGAGG